>OY253744.1:222896-429099 GCA_958009045.1 Oxytorus armatus
TTTTCTCTCGACTTCTTTTTCGATCCTTTTCTCTTCGCAGCGCTACTACGATCGGAATTTGTTCCAACGTCAAAGATCAACACCTCGTTTCGGCACTTGGAATGTGGTTAATTTGAAATTCGATCATAATTCAGATTCCTAGCGATGTCCCGATGTAAGAGGAGCGTCGAGAATATCGCCAAGTGCGAGTTACGTGTAGAGTCACCGTAGACGCGTTCTCATTGGATGTCGATGTCCTCGGGAGTTTGGGACCTAACCCGCGAAGCGCGCGCATTAATTCGACTCGGTTAAATAACGGAAGCATTCGCGAAACCTCTAGCTACTCGTTTCATCGGTCCGTTACAACGAACGAATTCTAAACTATTTTATTCGTTCGCTTCGTACATCAGTGTTTGGCATCTGGTTCATGACGGAATATCTTCTTTTTCTCTCTGTCCGCCATAATGAAAAATTAGAGACGAGGCTTTTTCTCGTTTTCCAGCATTACCAGCGGGTTGACGACGCAACGAGTGGGTATATGCGCGAAGAGAAAGAGTTCATCCGGATGAGCGAAGCAGGCTCGTTCAGTGTCGAAGAGGAAAACTCTTTGTTTTTCACCGAGAGACAGACGAAGCTCTCGCTTTTCCGTTTTCCCTCCACCCTCCTCCGTCCGTCTCGTGTCGTTTCAACGTTTTTGCTTGATTATTCGTGCGATGCTTCGTTCTCGTGTTGAAACTTGTCGTATCAAATGGGAAAAGATACAATTTTTGTGCAAAAATTAGGATAATACATAAAAATTAATGTAATCGAGAAAATTAATTATTCAACAATCACTTTTCTTAGTTACTTTAGCTCTTCACGCGTATCCCTCGTTACTCCGAATAAAAATAATAATTTTCACATTATATTCAACCATTTGTGATTTATTCTAACAGGCGAGCGGGGTACCCCCGAAAAAAAAACGCCTCGAAATCGAACGAGTGACCTTTCGCGTTCCAGTGACTAATTTTTATTCCTACATCGTAGTTTATGTTTTTTTCACAATGTCCATGTACATTTTGTTTCATCACAGAAATTGAAAAAGTTGTAAACAATTATTGGTACCATTTTTTTTGTAGCACCCCACCATTCTTCCGAAATTCAATAACTCATCGAATATCCGAGGGAATTTTTAGAAAATAAAATGTCATGTTAATCTCGAGGATACCAAGCTTACGAGAAAAAGCTCTTTCATTCGGCGTTTGATGCGTCAGCCAGTTCGCGCAGCTGAGACGTTATCCGTTATTGCCTTCTCCCAATACCACGAAAACCACCAGATCCACCGCGCATCGAACCCTTACCGCGGGCTAGAAGTAATAAGTAAGAATTTATTCCTCTAATTTCTTTTTCCTCCCATCGATACTCTCTTCGTAAACGTTATCCAAAGGATTAGCAGCTCTATAACGTATTTCGTGCGTGAACGAGAAAAGAGTCGGAATACCATGAGAGAGTTCGAGTTCATCTCTTTATTCAACGCTCCAAGTTGAATAATTCATCGGATGCGACTCTATGTACTAGAGGACGGAGAATAAGGCGGAGGTTTGAGGATGAAAAGATGGAAGGAGGGGAGAGTCTGTGCGAAATAGACAACGAGAACAAACAATGAGACGGTGGAGAGGAGATCTTTCTCTCTCCATCTCTTTCTCTTTCTCTTTCTCTGTGACTTCTACTTGTTTCCTGCTTTTGGTGACGTGTGTGTGCCAGCACAACACGCTAGACTCATCCCGTTTCCTTCTCTTCTTACTTGATTCTCTTTGGCCTCATTTCAATATATTCTCGCCTCCAACTTATCTAGCTTTCTTCCTCCTCCCTCTCTCTCCCAAACCTCCCCTCGCCAAGAGCAGACTTCGTTCGCTTCACTCGTCCCGCCTCGTTTTAATTGCGAGGAAATTCAGGTTCGCCAACTCCACCCCGTGCCAACAGACACGGAATCATCTTAAATCCTTGCTTTTCAACCTCCTCGCCATATAAACCTGTCGTCGCTGTCGTCTCTCGCTGGAAAATTAAAGACTCGAGCTAATTGACAATTTGTTTTATAACGGATTTTTTAATACACATAATAAACTAGAACGAAATCAAGTTTTTCCGCCTCGGGCGGTACTCACCAATCGCGTCACGGTCTTCGAGCATCCGCGTTACCCCTGCTCTCGGCTTCTAACCTCATTTCGGTACGATTTCGAGTCTTTCAAACACCGATAATCCTAAAAATGGTTCTTTACACCGTGATCAAACTTCCAATCCAAGTATTACTATTTTCATCCCTCGAATTGCTTCCTTTCTTTCACGATTATCAATTGTTGTCAGAAAATGGGGCCAGATCATTTTACCGAAAGTTCAATAGTTCGATTCGTCATTTCTCCGAAACGCCATTCCAGTAACGGCGTTTTCAATTACTCGCTCTACATGCGAACATTAGCTATTTTTATCATTTCCGCATCTTCAGTCTCAGTCTCATTAGTGATTATTGTTGATTCCGACAAACGGTGTTTCGGCCAAATAACGAATCGGACGATTGGAGTTTCGGCAAAATGATGTGGCCCCGGAAAGAGTGCGTCAGGATTGCCTCTGGACGCGATGGTTATTTCACTTGGCATTTCAATCCAATTTTCGAAGATAGGACATTTGGCTGTTGAACGATGTACCTAACGTACATCTTCCAATCGAGTCCCAATTAACTATCTAACGACGAATCTCCGTTCCGTTTTTCGTTCACTTAAATGTGAATTAAGCCGATATCACCTTTGAATGTTTATTTGGTCAAGAACGACGAGGACTCGCAAACTCTTCGAGAGCATGATTATCTGGTTTGCGTTCGAGAACGGATCTCTGGTTTTCTCGTTTGATGAACGAACACAGGGGGATGAAACGGCGAACGCGAGACCCGGAGAGTTTATCCTCGTTCACCTCGGATCAAAACCGCTCCCTAATGAGACAAGGAACCCCCGCGGCCCCTCTCCGGACGTTCGAACAGTTTGCTCAGGATAATTCTGGTCGTGTGCATATTTAAGCGTTTTACCAACCCCTTTCCGCTCCGTCCCGCCCTGATCACTTTGCCGCAAACTCTACTTCATTTTCGGTTTGCCATGCCTCGTCAACGGCAAACTCTCGCGACACATTGCGGTTACACTTCCATTAACTTCCGGACCATTAACTCATCGTAGGTGTACAAATTTTATTCTTTTGAAAGTTAATTATCCTGAGAAAAATTTCTTTTTATGGTTTTGTACAATAATTACTCGGGATCTTGAATTCGAGAATGTCGTTGACACTGTCTCTTCAAATCTCAATTAATCTGCCAATTAGTAACTTTTTAACTTTAATACGTTTTCTATAAAGATCGAAAAGAACATTCCGACGAAAAAAGAACCGATATTTTATTAAATTGGTACTATGTACAATTGTGTATATAGTTCTGGCATTGAATCGAGACGAATCGTCTCTTTGGATTCTGCAATTGAATAGTGGAGTATCAAGAGTGGCAATCAGTTCTTTGCTGTTTCCTACTTTTCGTTTCCGCATAATTTCTATATATAAGAGGAGAAAAGAGAGACTGCTCAGGATATTTTGCCTTTGCCAAAGAATTATTCATATCGCTTCGATGGCTGTCGATAGTCCTCGGTTACTCGTTCCGTATCTCGTTCTATTCTCATCCTTCCTGTCTGGCTAGTTCTTTGTCGTTTGCATCTTTCTTTTGTATCGAGCGAGACAGGTGGATGGGGGGGATGGAGGATCGTCGTGATTCTCGACGACAAATTAAATCTCAATTAGTACGTCTTCGATGCTCATTCACGTGGCTATATATTTTCACGAGAGAAAGAGAGAAAGCTCGGAGTCTATACACGCGATATAAAGGAGCTTTGGCCCGTTGCCCGTTCATCGGGAGTGCACGGGTTTCGTTCTACAAGCTCTCGCTCTCTCTCTCTCTCTCTCTCTCTCTCTCTCTCTCTCTCTCTCTGTCTCTCTCTCTCTCTCTCTCTCTCTCTCTCTCTCTCTCTCTCTCTGTGTACTTAAACCAACGAAAAGACGAGGATGAAGAAAAGTACGAGATAGAGATACATGTATACAGAAAGCGGAGAAGCGGTCTCGGAATTTAAGGGTTGCGCATGGCTCATCCCTATACTAGACGTTCTTCATCTCCCGTTTGTCTCTCTTTTCGGCTTGACTTTCCAATGAGCGGTTCTCTTCTACCTCTTCTTCATCTTCTTGCCGCCTTAGTTTCTCATTCGAGCAGACGTACAGGCGTCTTTAACGGGTAAGAACGTCGCTCACAATGGAGTAAATATACGATGCAAATCTCGAAGAGTGGTTTTTAGAGGAGATCTCCGAGGGAAGCGGGGGCCACTTCTCTTTCTCTTCTTCCCCTCTTTTCCTGAGCCTCTGCCATCTGTAAAACAGCCCGTGTTATACGACCAGTCAATATCCCCTCTCGTTTTCAGAGTTGCCCGAGTGCACGCAGATACGCCACAACCAAAGCTTCTTCCGCGTGTATAACTGTCCGCATGAAAGAAACAAAAAAAAAATGACGTATCTCTGTCTAGCCAGTATGAAATGTAAGGATAGTTAGCAAACCGCGCACAGAGTTCATCGATTATCGGGAAAATGACAGTGGAAAGGAAGTATCACTGTTACTTCCTAGACAAGTGAAATTAGTTTGTTGATGTGTCTAGAAAAAATTATGGCTCAGCATTCAAAGCTTGGTAATCGGAATGATAACTTTTGAATTCCCCAGATATTCCTTTTTTTATTACATCAAATTTGTATATGGGGAGGAAAATGTGAAGAATTAACTATTTTTTTGGACTTTGGCCAAAAATGGACCGAGTGCACTGAGATGCCCGGTAGTTTTGCTTCCCGATAGGATTGCGTCCTCATTCCGTGCTTCTTCGCTTTGTAAACGTTCGAGCTTTAAAATGACGCTTCTAATTCCCATCCTATAAAATATTCATAATTTCCATGTTTTCTGCGAGTTCTAAAAATTCGAAAAATTCTAAAAATTCTAAAAATTCTAAAAATTCTAAAAATTCTAAAAATTCTAAAAATTCTAAAAATTCTAAAAATTCTAAAAATTCTAAAAATTCTAAAAATTCTACGTAAAAAACACAATTTATAGTGCTCGAGCCTTACTTCACTAGATACTGTTTATTGGTCGAGCAGTCTCAATCCATTATCGATGAACATTGCAAATTGAAATTTTTGTACTCGGTAAATGAAACTCAAGGCGACGGCGGTGTGTACATATATATAATTCGAGCGAGAAAGATGAAGAGAGGAAGTATCATAATATTCTTGGCGTGTAAAATTGACTCGGTTTTATCCGAACTATTTAACTAAGATACGCGTCATAGCCGGCAGGAGGGTAAGGATCTTCGGGACTTTAGAAAGTTGACCGTTGAAGCCAGCAATTTCGCCACTGGGAAGCTTTCGTAGAGGAGGCAAAACTCGCGGTGGGTAGAAGTTGTGGAGGGGGTTGTTTGCTAAAGTTTCCACATCCTCTCACTCTCTCGTGCTTTCTCGGATATATATTTATATATAAGTATATATATATATATATATATATATATATATATATATATATTATATACGTGGAGCAGCACCAAGAGTATTAAACATACCGGTGTTGCTCCGCTACGGTTGGTCCTACCCTGCGAGAGAAAGGGAGCTTGGCAGAAACACCAGGGACCTTAATAGAGTGTACACACCTTTCACAATGCACTGTTACACTATACTTGTGATAGCGTCGACTCGTTATCTCTCCGCCTTTTTTCCTTCTCTATCTTAACCCTCTGGTTCTCTTTCACTGTTGCTCTTTTTGAGCAGTTTTTGACGATGCTCTGGCTGTCGTCCGGACGTTCTCTTCTTCTACTTCTTCTTCTCGTACTTTTTATAATTAAGAAGACCGTTCATTTTCTCCTTGTCGGCCCGGTGCTCTTTCATTTTTCAAGCTCCGCTTGGCTCTCGCACCACCAACTACCACCCTCATCCCCCAAAGAAATCCGCCATTTCACTCTCTCTCTCTCTCTCTTTCTTCGCGCAAACGTCCCGGAGTAAACTTCTCGGACGTGCCGAGTGATTCATGGACTCTCGCGCTCGCCGCCGTTAAAGCAAAGAAAAGAACGCGATACCGGAGGGGGGTACGCAGCATCGCGGAAAATACGAAAGCAGATTTCCGTTTCGACTATACACGCGTTATATATAGAAAAATAGTGTATACAGAAGGAAGTTGTAGAGCACCCAAGCAGCATCGTCCAGAAGACGTTGCGTCGAGTAATTGAAATTTTTTACTTCAACTCCGTACGTTTGCGCCCTCGTTTCCTCTTTACTCCTTTCTCTCTCTCTCTCTCTCTCTCTCTCTCCACTTCCGCAGCTCTTTTTTTTCGTTCTCAAACGAGCGCATCATGTACGACTTGGAAAAATATATACGTATATGTATACACAGGCACACAGAGAGTGGGATTCAAACTTATTTCGTTTCTTAGTTCAACGCTTTTCTATTGGATCCTCGCCACGAGAGAGAGAGAAGGAGATCTTTTACCGCTCCTCCGACGTTTTCATCTATTACTCCGAGGGATTAGTCGGAGGTAAATTGATATATATGTACTTCTTTATGTGTGTGTGTGCGTAGACAAGTAATTTCGCGTACATCCCTTGCGTAATACTCTCGTTCGAGATTGTTCCTTTTCACGAAATTACAACTACATGATTTTTATGATTTTTCAGACATTCACCGCGCAAGTTAGTTTTAATCTACTTTCGACGCGTATAAACTTGGCTAGAAGGTTTCTCGAATTCCAACTGCCAATATAATTTAATTAAATGCGATGCCAATCTCGAACGGGACGAACTGATTTAATGGAGAACAGAGTTTCGCGGATAAAAATTTCAGATGATGTAGTAAAATGTTACTTTCATTACATATCACAAAGGTGTTAAAGCAGTCGAATTGTCGAAGTATAAATGTAGATTTTGCGTTAGTTCCCGAGGCGATGGGTCATTGTTTCATTTTGGCCATTCGCATTACCCCCGCCCTTTAAAAAAATTGTTACGAAATAACTGGAAATGCGATTTATATTTGAAACCGCCAAAACTCGCCATTGCGATTGGCTGTCGATGTCCTTGCTCAGGATAAGGGTTGCTCAGTAAAGCGCACAACCTAACTTACAAAGGAGCGCGCGAAACGCGGACACCTATTCTAGTGCGTTAAAAAATAACTAAAAAATGATCATTTGTTTCCGATTAATTGTAAATTGTAACCATCGCTGATGGAGAAATCGGTGCGGTCGGTGTTATTTTACATTTTTTTCCAACGATCGATTGCAGGAACCTTTGTCAACGAGCCATCGATAATACTCCCTCAAGTGGGACCGGGATGGTCTTGGAACTTGGCGAAGACAACGAGATCGAGGAGGAGAACCCTTGGGAGATCCAAACACGAGAGTCGACGAGATAGATGTAAGTAAGAGCTGTTTGCTATCGTGATATCGAGGAGCTCAGAACACACTACCCACTGTGTGTACGCGAACACTTGGGAGTTTGAGTGGGTCATAGCGCGCGGTCACTCGTTTCTCACTTTTTGCCGCATTCTTTGATGTAATACCGTGTCTTCTCGCACGACGTTATTGAACGGGTGCGTGAAAAGTCGTGTTGAATATCTGTCTTTTTTTTTAAATATAACTCTTCTTTTTTCGTTAAAAGATGCAAAATGACGAATATAAAGAAATTTAAAGTGGTGGATCAAAAAAAGTACGATAGAAATTCAGTAAATTTGATAATTAGCTCGGTGCGCGCCATTTTCGATTGTTGAAATTCGAATTCGAAAACAAATCCCCCGACACTGGATTTTCATTACAATTGTGATTGCTTGAAGGAAATGTATATTTGAAAAATGGTTAGCGCGATGGTAAAAGGTGCGAGCGAGAAGTAACGTAACCTCGCTTTTCCCCACAAACCTCCCCCGATAGTAGTCTGTTGTATGTATCTTCGAACCCGACAATTCAGCGATGCTGTCGGGACTCTCGGTGCTTTCTCGTTTCCGGTTTATGCCACACACTATTCGGCGCATTCTCCACGATTGACAGTATTCTCACGTAACATCTCGATGTCCGCTGGGCGTGCTGCATATCCCGCGCACTATCCTCCTATTCTCACTTTCTCAATTTTCTCCCGTCTCGTTTTTCAACGGTATATATCCTTTTTTTCGTTGGCTCTCTTGATTCTCCTAGGGGGTAAGAGAGCTTTTTCCATTGATTGAAACAAAAATGACGGTGTGACAAATTTGGTCTCTCGGCTGGAATCGGTAGTAACCTCACGTACGATATATCGTCGGTGTATATAAAGCATAAAGAACACACGCCGACACATATCCTAACGTATATATCACACATCGACTGGTTACGAACAAAAAGACACAACTGACACAATTTCACACGTTAGATCGTCTACGTCGGGACCTTTTGTTCTAAACCACACGATTTGTGCGAAGGAAGCAGGTTAGAGTCGCGGTCGAAACCCTATCGCTGTGCGCCGGGTGTCGGATTAAGTAGAAACAGAAACAGGACCCCCGTGAATCGAGTCGTCGGTACTCCGGAGGATTCGGCCAAGTTTCTCAGCTTGAAACACGAGTTTTCGCGGAAGTGAGATCCTTCGAAAGTGCTTCGAGCGTTTTCAAACGGATCAGGGAAATCGTATATAGATACATACGTGGATTACTGACTAGCTATACATATATTTATAACAAAGTGCATTATCCAGGAATTTCCTTTGATACGATGGCAGTTTTGAAGACTAAACTCCGTCGTATTAAAATTGCTATGACCATCAAAGTAATCCAATATTTTGGATATCGGCAAAAATGTTACTTAGAGTGCTACAGTAACGGTGGTATTTTTTTCATGAGACAAATTTTTGTTTTTAGTATCATCAATAATTTATTTAAAATGATGGTAATTGAATAATCATTCGAACATTTTGTCACTCAACTGCGAACTGGAGATGGGCCAACTTAGATTCTTCGCTGTGTATCACGCGTGGATGAAATTTGATCTTAAAAATGTCGTACATACTACTTCTCAAAACGGACTTCGTGCCTGCTAAACTAAAATTAATATAGTAGTTCAATTCGGTTGTGTGTTTATTTTCTAATCTATAAAATTGAAATAATTCTAATTCGTTGAGGACATGGAGCAGAGATTCCTCTGTGCGGAGGAACGAGAGAGGGATAGGGAGTTTAAGGGAATGGAGGTTCAACAGTTTCGGCCCCCTTTGTCTCCCTGACTTTTCTCATCTCGAACGAGGGTTTGTACCGAGGAACGTTCGTTCCACGAGCACTATCGCCCTTCTCGCAACTTGTCTCGCGCGCCGATAACCCACAAAACCGATTTCTCAAGCGCGCAATAAGATCCGGCCAGCAAATAGCCGAACGCCTAGACACTGGCGAGTTCGAAGGCGTTCCGGTAATTGCGCTTCCCTCTCTTTGCCGTATCAATTTCCCATTCACGCTGTATTCTCGATGTCTGTATATACCAGATCTTTGCAGACGTGTTTCGAAGTGTTTACTCCGGCCGAGCATTCTTTCGCGAATTTGCTACTCGTACCCGATCGATTTCACGACGAATATACGACACGGAGCGAGGCGTATCAGCATCACAGACGATTTTACCTAGCTCCTACGACGAGATGGTACGGTACTATAAGTCACTCGCGGGACTATACCAGGATGAAAAACGAAGGTGGAAAAAACATAGACGCGAGAGAGAGCGCGATAAAGTGTGCTTCGGAATGCCAGGACAATAAAGTTTGATCGGGTCTGGGCGTGCTAAAGTATCAAGACGGAAAGATATAGCCTGAGAGAGACAGACAGGGAGAGAGAGAGAGAGAAACGGAAAGAGACCGAGCAAGGATACTCCGTATGTTTGAGTGGTTTTATATTCAGTTTTATTTTGCAATTTCATTCGAGTACCAAGAGGTAGAGGAGCAACGATAGAGCGAGAGAGGAGTTTGGGGCGAGCAACCATTGAGGAAGCGTCGACGTAATGGCGAGAGAGAAACAGAGAGAGAGAGAGAGAGAGAGAGAGAGAGAGAGAAGAGAAGAGAAGAGAAGAGAAGAGAGTACTCGGCCATAAAGTTTTGTAGATATGAGATGAGTGAAGTATAGTTTATATAGTATATACTATATTTGGCGAATGGTGATGGTATACCGAGTCTCGAACTCCGTTGAAAAACCTCTCCAGCGTTTTTCCCCATCTTCCCTTCTGCCCCCGTTTCGAAACGTCGCTTCGAAATTTAGGTCACTGTGTTATTTTTTGAAAAGTTTTATATTCGATGAGATGGGAATACGACGATTGGGGGCCTGAACGATATTGGAAGCGAGGAGTGGAGAAAAGATCGTGGATGATGAAAATGAATAAGAGGAAGAAAGAGGAGGTTCTTTGACGGAGTTATACTATATATGCCAATGATTTAATTGTAGAAGGAAGTCAAATCTAGTCTCATATACGGACACGATACGTCCTTTTGACTTTAAGCAATCGATACAATATTGCTCGGATCGCGTCGGTACTTGTATCCTATATACGTTCCCGAGTACATATTAATAAAATCTGAGATCCAGCAGCGAGTATGCCGAAGGTATCGCCAAATATATGAGAACATTCTTCGAATATCTCCGGTCTCTCGTGACGTAACGCGGAGGGATGCGAGAGAGACACTAAAAGTTGCAGAGAGAGAGAGGCTGACGAAGGTGGTGAAACCTTGTCGCAAGACCTATTTCGTTCAGGGATTCGTCCGGTATTCGTCGATGTATGTGCTCAATTTAATGTTCGTATCGCCAAAAACTAACGATATCAATCATTCTGGGAGTCGGACCGAAGCTGACTAAACACTCTGCCATCACAATAGATTTAGAGAAGCTACGAAGGTATTATGGAATCATGATTTAGCTGGCATTCTCCGAGCAATGGTTCGTAAGAAATTCTGCATATATGCGATGGAACAGGAGAACCGCGACGCGGAGGACGAAGACGGAGCGACGAAGATTCCTGAAACGCAAATATCTTGCGACGCTCGCGGATCTCCGCCCGCGAGATTCTGAAGCAGGAAAGGTGGCAAGAGAGATGGAAGCGAGACGAGGGAGAAGACGCGATGGAATGGTCCCGGTTCCCGGTGAGGTTACCGATGGTCTCTCGCTGCGAGCTTCACCAGCGACGGAGAGACCAGGTAGTGGTAAAGGGGTTCAAGTATGGAATGTGGATCGATGTAGTTGTGGTGTTGGAGGATGGGGAAAGTAAACGCTACCTCAGGGTGCTCGGTGAAACGGAGCTTAAATTCACCCGACCGCAGGGTCCGCTACCTAGATATCCGCCATCTCCGACACCCTCTCCGCCTCTCACGGCTATTCTCGTCTTGACGCTTGCCCGCGATCGCACTCCCCCGTCGCACCTATTTGCGCGGCGAGAGGGTGGGACAAAGACGGAGAGAGTTTGTGGCGTCTCTGGAAAGAGGCGCGAGCCTCCGCGATCGCGAGGGGGTTAAAAAAATGAGGATGGATGATAATGGATGGGGCTCGGGACAGCAAAGGTGCCGTTGGATAACGCTTCTCCGCCTCATTATATCACACCTTCAAAAAATCCCCCGGCGTGTGTTTTCCCGGTAGCCGCAAAGCTTTCCGCCAACATTAGCTTGGCTATTATAGCCTGTATTATCACGACACTCGAACTTTCCAGACACATTTTGATTAGCCCGTAAATACGTGTGTGTACACATAAAATTTTCGACAGTATAGAAGAGGGTTGATGGCGGGCTTCGCCGGCGCGATGACTCTTTGACGTTATGCCAGTCCTTTCTCTCACCCTCTCTCTCTTTCTCTTGCTTACTGGGGAAACTCTGCGCTCAACCCTTTTACCCCTCTCGACGTTGGTTATATTCATATGTGCTTGTTCCATCCTGTTTCATACAATATTCCTCGTGTCTTACACGATGCCGTAACTTTGCTCGAAGGATTCAAGCACTTCGTGCGCACGCTGTTTAAACTGCTCGTTCATATGCATCCAAAGCTTCATCGTTGGATGTTCAGGGTGAGAGAGAGAGAGAGAGAGGGCAGGAAGCTGGAAAATCTTCGTTCATATCAGACAACGATGGCATGGGAAAGAGAGAGAGTGTTAGAGAGTACACGCATCTCCCGCTCTCGCCATCTATAGAAGACTTCGTGTTGAGGACAAGAAGTAACTTTGCTCACACTTTCCTCGCATCTAGTCGAGAAGCAGACAGTGAGGCTATATATACGTATGGATGGAAGAAAAGCCCAAGAAGAGATCGGAGTGAGGGACGAGAAGGGCGGATTGTTTCCTTCTAAGCAATGAAATTGTACCGCTCAGATCGAGATTTCGCTCGGGGCTATGGATATTTTTTTTTTTTTGCGAGACTTCTCTTTTTACGAGCTTTGTAAAAGTCCGGTGCGTATATATATATATATATACAGAGTTGGAACGATGAAACGACTCCCTTTCGACTTTGTAGAAAATCTTATTACGACTCCCGGAAATGTGAATTACTTTCTTACTCAAAGGGATTACGAGTACGAGGACTTTGAGGTTTCTGAATTTGCAGATCTCGCATTTTGCAACGTCGAGTCGTTAAAATATCATATTCGTATAAATATGTTTTGGCGTTTTCTTTTAGTTTTAAGGGAGCAAGGATTTTAGAAACTGTAGGTGAATTCAGTGTCGAATCTATAAAAATAATTATTGCAAGATTTTAAAGCTCAGCCACGGTTGCCTGCTGCATTTTATTTAAACGACGGGTCGTAACGTTTTTCTCGATTGTAATCTTTAGTAGCTTATCATTTTTTTTTTCAATTGTTCAGAACTGGACTGAATTTGATGCATTCGTCACTTTTAATTTTAGGCGGTTAGAAAATGTAAAAAGATATATTTAACTTTGCCCGTGATTTTACTAGGAAGATCGGACGCTTTCTCAAAACATTAGACCGATATTCCGTTGGCTGTCGCTAAATCAATATCTCTCTAAAATAATAATTATTCGAATATTCCCATTGAAAACAGACTGTCCTATTATTTATGAACATTAACGAGACGTACAAACAACGCATTCTGGCACGTTCGTAATTGTCGTATTATATATGCTCACTTTACACACGTCCCCGCGAGCTTTCTCTCTCAAATTCTCTATTTCTATACGTTGGTTTCATACGATTTTATATATTATTCCGATAATTATGGCGTGTTACGGCGGATTAAATGCGGATGCCGGTGTGCATAAGCGGCGGAAGGACGAGGGTTGCAAATAGAGGCGTGTGTAACCTGAAAATACTATAATGTATAGTACGGGGGCTTAATACGGGTTGTTCCATTCGTGGTGGAACGATTTTTGCACCGGAAGTATTTTGGGAAAACTAATTTCCGAATGGTGATATGAAAAAAATGGTAAACGAAAAGTACAGTGGAACGAAAGAAGGTCGAATATCGTTTTTGGAATTTTTTCAAAATCTCAAACTTACGGCTGCTCCGTAAAATTACCTCGAATGAAAATCATTCGGCTTTACGTGGAATCTCCCATGTATAACGTACACTGTATAATATAACATGTACTTGGGAAAGGCTTCGGGTCGTTCTTGTTGCTGTTGTTGTTGGGTCAGAGGTGATCCCCTCGACCATCTCTCTCCGTAAACGAGAATTTGTTGCTTCATGCACGCCCAGAACAGACCACCAAAACGCTTTATACAACCAAAAACCTCTTTACCGTTGTATACGCCATATATACGCAAACTCCGGAACATATCCTCCATACAGGGCTCTTTTACTCGTTACGCGTCAATTAAAATGTTTGTCAAGCTCGGTTTTACGTTTCCTCGCGGGTCGGGACAAATCGATCGTTGGTCGTTCGAACGAAACACACCCAGTTTTACAACCCTGTGCATACACAGCGAAAGATAGGTGAGAACTGAAGAATGGCAAAATCTATGTGATTCGGCGAAACAAAAAAATCATCCAAAAATGAAAATTGATACATTACGATTTTAGAAATTAACGGACTTTAGCTTCAAAGACAGATTCTCGAAATCGTCAATGGAAGACCGAGCGTGACTGACAATAATTTTTTTTTTAATTAAAATGGCACCTGTGAGGTTTTTGAACTCACTGAAATTCAATTTGAAAAATTCGGCATTCGTAATGATGGAATAAAAATGTATTCCGAAAGAACGATAGGAAAATCGAGATGCGCGGTCTTCGAAGATTAGAGAAAATCTTAGACTTTCCGCTGAGATTCGTGCGAGTAACGGAGATTGAGGGACGAAGGAATGGAAAATCCTTGAAGCAAGAGAGGTCGGGGTAGATCGGTGTAGATAGTAGGTCGGTTTTGATGATAAGTTCCTCTCGCACGGTAGGTCTAGGAATTTACGAAATTCTTGTAATGGAATCCGTGATGGTGGTTCGAAGGAAGTTTGGGTACAAGCTCGAGAGGTATCCGTGAATGGTAGCGCAAGAGAGCAGAGGTGGAGGGATTAATCCTTTTCCCGCAGATCGAAGAAAGAGAGGATACATTGAATGTACAGATTGAAATATTGCGGATGTTCGACTTTATTTATTCTTACATAACGGGAAACGGAAGGAATAAAATGACGAGAGAGAGAGAGAGAGAGAGAGTAAGAAAGTTTAGTAGAAAATAGAGTATCCAGGAAGTGTTACCGGGGACAGATTTTAATGGCAAAAGGCACCGCAAAGTCATCGTGGTATGGAACGGGACGGCACTAGAATACAGGCGTCTCGTTCAATTACAGTCCATCTTTATTCCTCTTAAAAGACGCGAACGTGAAAGACCAAGAGAGAAAGAGGAAATTCGTAGGATAAAGGGATAAGCAGTCCATTCGAAGCCAAAGTTGGATTCAACTCCGTGCCTGTGGCCTCGTTTCTCTTTAGTCTCCGAGGACTGTCTTTCATTCAGCCTCTCTCTCTCTCTCTCTCTCTCTCTCTCTCTCTCTCTCTCTCTCTCTCTCTCTCTCTCGCTCTCGCTCGCTCGCTCCCTCGGAGCTTACCGTCCTCTTATACGCCCTTTGACTGCTCTTCCTCGTGACCCACTTTCCACCTGAAACTCTTGCGGCAAATTTCCGTACGCTTTACCGTCATTCCACCTGTACTCAATTTCATCAAACTGGAATCGGTGTGAGCGCTTTGCGCGCTGCTTTCTAGGTTAGGTTCGTCATCTACGATTCCGCAATCTGAACTATGCGCTTGACCGAACTTCGAGAGCACGACATCGACGTCCAATAAGAATGTAGCGTTTACAGTTCCTTACCACAATAATTCGCACTTTGAGATCTCGTGACTATCTTGTTGTACGTGGGGAAAAAATAGACAACGAAACGACGTTACCATTTTCGAAATAAAAATGGCGATTAGCCCCATTGTGCAAAAACGTGGTCGTTTCTGCGCAACTTTAATTCACCAACGTACTCGACTCTGCGCGACAAAAAAATATCTATCATAACGCCATTCGTCCAATTTAAGAAAGAAAAAAAATCTGAATATCAGATTGAACGTCGAGAAATGAAAGTTCGCGGGGATGCCGTCGCACGTGTGCTCAGCGACTATTGTTGAAATATCCGCGTATTCGAGATGAGGATCGTTTGGAAGGCAAACCAGCAGGAGGCTATATTATACTATATCCGACTTTGCCGCTCGTTTCTCTCCTGGCGAATGTAGAAATTTCGCATGCGCATATATTTTCACCTTTTATCAAGCTTTTTTTTCTTCCATTCCCCCCTATCTCTCGCTTGTCACCCGTTCACGGTCTACATCTCCGTTCAAGAATATTACGAAGAATCGGAACGCCTATACGACGGTGCAGAACTTCCGGGTGTATGGATACAAAAAAAGATAGAATTTATGAAAAAAAACCACGCTTTTGGGGATTATTAATGAGAATTTTTCGAATTTTCAAGTTGCTCAGTGAATAAATCTCCTGACCCGAATCCAATCACAGCGTTTTCGAATATATACAAGCGTAGTAGGAACGCGAGGCTCGGGTACATGGACTTGATTTCGCAAAAAAAAAAAAAAAATTACGGTGGATTTTGCAATTAGCCAACATATAGACACAGACAGGAGAGTTCACGACCAGACTTTATAATACATACGCTGGAGAGAAAGAGAGAGGGAGAGCAACTAGAGGACGAAAGTAATCCGCATAAATTTACACGCGTGCTCTTCTGCAAACGCACATACCCTCGGAGGGTAGATGTACAGCAACGAATTATCATTCCCAGTGGTGCGTCCAGTTTCGATAGCGAGGATTTAATTTACGGGACGTGTCCACCATTTCTCTCTCTCTCTTTTCTATCTCTCGGTTGTGAACTCACAGGTAGAGAGAAATCGGTGATCAGCGAGCTTACAAAATCGTTGTCATTTCACCGTTGCGTGCGCCTTTATATATATATATACGAGGAAGACCGGGGCGATACGGCTCCCCGAGGCAAAATGGTCCCTTAAAGAAATTAGAAAAAAAAAATTTTTTTGCATCAAAGACGTATAATTGTAATGGGAGAATACACATTAACACCGGAGTTGCAGTCGTCAAAACTTTTTCAAAAATGTCGAGTTGCGAAGAAAAAGAGTTAGAAACCCCCCCCCCCCCCCCCTCACTCCTTCTTTGGGATCATACCGAATGAGTCAAGGTAATGTTCGAATGTCAATTGACGCTACCGTGAATTTATATTTAATCGAAAGCCGTCACTATCGGAAGCACCGTCGATATCGGAGAAACATACAAATTTTGCGGGGGAGGGCAATTTTTCCCTGGAATTTTTATTTATTTTTTCGTACTCGACATGAGACTGGTGAAAATGTTATTTTTGAACGACAAGCAATGAATTGACGATATTGGCATCGTTCTAGTAGCGTTACTTCTTTAGGGAGGGCCGTTTTTCCCCGGCCTCCCCTATATACAATATATATTCTGGATGTCCTGTAATTCCGATAAATTTTGACGCTGGAACATCGCGTTCTCGCTATCCTTCCTCGATTATACGTGCCATACACATCGATATAACTCGCAGCTTCGTTGCTCGTACAGCAAGCTCCGATTTACAAAATTCAAAATATGATAATTCATAAATTGGATATTTAATATTTGTGGCCCGACATGTATCGGCAGTGGATTTACTCTACAAAGTATACATACCGGCTTGATCCACGTACGCCGGGACAAAATCGAACTGAGAAAACAAATTAACTGTCGAACAAATTGAAAATAATATTTTACGACGAATTGGCAAAATTGTATTTTTATTATTTCGTCGCTTCTTCAATTAGATCATTCGAGACCTCCCTGAGAAATCTATGGCGTTTTTTTTTAATCGTAAGATCGACGGGGACTTTCTAAAAACTGAAAATGTTAACACACACCAGCGTCCCATTTATTTCGGAATTTTTCAGGTGTTTTATTCTGGATATTTTTTTTAAATAAAAAATAACAAACTTTACTTAAACGTTGATGTGTCGTGAAATTCGCGAAAAACAAAACGTAGATAAAGCGGCACAGAGAGAGCAAGGGATAATGTTATGTGTGGCGAGGGGTGAAACTGGTTGTACCTCAACGGGGTGATTAAAACGAAAATTCCCAGAGATATGGTTTGAAAAGCGAAAAGGGCAACCTCTGTTGCAATAATTGCTTTTTCTCTCTCTCTCTCTCTCCCTATTTTTTCTACCGATAGAGTATCTCGGTTGTCGCGCACTAGGAGGGGGGGTCACTTTGGTCCGATTGGCAACGAGCCACATGGCCGAAACACGCCGATAATTCTACTTTCTTTTATTTTCTTTTTTTAAATTGTAATTTCCCGAACTCTTTCTATTCACCCGCAGAGGGTAAAATTCCAGTTCACCGCCGAGCGTTCTCGTCTCCGTAACGTATACTTTACGCAAATTTTCGCTGAGAGACACCCACAACGTTATCACTGATGCTTATAAACTTACCTCAGGTTCAAAAACAAAATTGGCTACGTATTTTATTTGGCTGAGAGAGCGAAAAACAATACGAGTACATTTTTAACACAGCGATAAGAGAACAATTCTTACAACTCGAGGGAAAAAAAAAAAATTGCTTTATTGTTTGAGCAAAGGGACAAGAGGCTCTGATTCGCCCAGGGGTATGATAAAACGGTGTCAGAGAAAGAAGAAAACGACGGAGAATCTGGGTGACGTATTAATGTTCAAATATTGATATTATCGCTCAGTTTTATTCGTTGCTCTTGCTGATCTAATAAGTCTCCTCGCAAATATCGTGTTCACTCACTGCCTCTCTTTTTCTCGAGTTGACGCAACGTTGGGGTATGTACACGGGATAAGAAAAACATGGCGAACTTCCACCGAGCTAGCCTCACTCGCTTCGGGGTGAAAAAATATAAATCTTTTTAGAGTTCTTATTTTTTCGTTTTTTCTTTCGTCGACCAGTCGATCGATCTTTTTTCGTTTCTTCGTTATATAACCACCGTGATGATTCACCGATTTTTGTTGTTTCGTGGTTTTCGTGGTAAAGTGTCAACTTCCGAAAGCCATTGGTCCACATCGAGCTGAATATGACAAATAACATTATTTTGTCGGTGAATAAAAAATAAAATCTTGAAATCGATCAAATGGAACGGGAAGTTAAAAAACATTGAAATTTCGGTTTTTTAAGGTTTTTAGAAAAATGCGTAAAAAAATCATTCGTTACAGTATTAATTTCAATTAAACGTCAAGAATTACGAAAATAATTTCGTTGCTGCCAAAATCTAGACAAGATACCCAAATGTATATTTCTAGTTCGAGTCATAAAAAGGGTACGTGTCTTCGCGTTAGCTTTTCCAACCTAAAAACAGCAACACACCTTTCTCCTCATTTTCTTGTCCGTTCGCTCTTCGACTTTAACTGTATCTTCATTCCTTTTGTCATCCGGGCGTACACACGCTGTATTTGTACAATATGTATGTACGAAGCGTGGATACGTAGGCAGTTGACGGTCGAGAGGTTGTTCTTGGAAGGGGTGTGTGTTGCGCGATAGAGTCGACGTTGTTTGCATATATACGTCCGAGGCAAAGGTGCACAGTCGAGCATTGTACTGACTAGGAGAAAGAAAGAAAAAAATAATAATACACCACTATACAGTCTTGCATAGTGGAGCATACACTGGTACCCGGTAAAAGAGGGTGTACTTATTCTCTCGTGCTCGTACGTTCGTGTATAGGGGGCAATAGGCAACAAAAGTTTCTCTCTCTCTCTCTCTCTCTCTCTCTCTCTCTCTCTCTCTCTCTCTGTTGGAAATGCATAAAACATGAAGTTTGCTACACCTTCCCTCCCCTGCCCCTAAAATTTGCTCTAGTAACGCCGCAGAAAGAAGCTCGCTCGTGGGTTCCTGCTCCTGTACCTCTCATGAATATGTCACCGAGGCATCACGCCTATACATATCCGTGCATACGTGTGCTCGCTAGAAGAAACGAAGGATCCACCTCGTTCCCTATGAAAAAGTTCGCGACTTCCTCATAGTATGTGTGGATATGCCCACCCTCCGGCTCTCTTCTTTCTTTCCCCTTTCTTCCATCGTTTTTCACCCTGTCCTTTTTTTCATCCCCCGCTAACGCATGCACACTCGAAGAATAGCGATTGTAAAAGAACAACGAGGGTTCCCAGCACTCTCTGTGCACCGCGGGTGTGTTTACCGGAGCACGAGAGATACTTTGAGAGAAAAATCCGACAATGGCCGCCTGCCACTTGTTCAGTCTTCGTGGATATAATACGATATATATACAGGGGGCGATTGTAAGAAAACCACCCTCAAAGTAGCGAAACGACTCGTGTCTACGATCTGACATACGGCTGTATCTACTACAGACACGCGAGACTCGCGTGGATCTAGTCGGGAGGGGAAAAAATGGCGAACGACCGACGACAAGGAGTTGGATGGGAAAGAGAGAGGAAGAGTTTGCGAAGCTGGACCCGGGCCTTCGAGTGTTCCGTAGTCGGTTAACCAGCAATGGGAAAACTCTTTGAGTGACTTCAGGGGTTGGCTCTGCGAAATCGTCCTCCATAAAGTTTCGAGGAGTCGGACAACCCGGCAGACGAGAGTGAACACCCCCATCGAGCGAGATGAGGAAAGAAAAAGAGAGGGCGGGAGGAGGGGGGGAAATGGCAACTTGAGGCCTTGACAGTGACGCTTATAATCAAAGTTTGAGACATATAATTAAACTTAGCATTCCGCATATTATATATACATTGGAAACTTTCGTGATATGACGTTTGACTCGTTACCTCGCTGTCAGAGAGACCGAGAAAGAGGGAGAGTTAAATGGAGGAGAGAGAAAAGTGAATGAGCCACTTCGTCTTTCAATATTTATCTTGGTTTGCCTCTCTTACACGGAGGGGCGTCTGAGATATCTTTCTGGCTGTTGAATTCCATAGCCGTCAAGGAGAAATGAGACTTTTCGTAAAAATAATCTCCGAGTATACAATTATCAACGAGATACTATATTGTAGACCGAACGACCAAAGTAATTATATAATTGGTGCGTATTTTGTTGATTCGATTTTATCATATTAATTCAAAGGATTGCCGATTCAAAATTAAAAAATAAACTTTAATATACCGGAGTTTGGTGTAAATTGACTAGTCGGGGCGGAGGTACTTCACTTAATTTCGCACGCATGTCTGAATGTGTAGGTAGATATATTGCAGGAAACGCGTGACTACCCGGTAAGCGGACTTATTTTCCATGCTTATATCGCGTTAAATAGGCTGTATTCGATTTAAACGCGCGATATATTTCGATAATGATTTCTCTCGCGATCGTAATACACGGAAATCCATCCCGCGCATATACCCGTCTCCATTTCGATTTCTCGCTCAATTTTATGCTCCACCGAGTATATATTACAATGTGTACGGAAAATTGTTTCGGGGTTAATTTTACAGTACGAGCAAAATTCGGAAAAATATACGGTGGGTTAAGGAAATATACGATATGCATAGGGAGACCGGGGAACGCTGACAAAGACTTTACGTTATTAATAGCGTTCTAGAAGCGTTATTTTCATTGGGGGGGTGGGGGGGGGGGGGGGGGGGGCACTCTGCCCCGGTCTCCCCTATATAAGCGAATATATAGTATACATATATATATATATTTTTTTGTTGGTCCCGTAATTCTCTTCCCGAGTGTGTACAACGAAGAGGGGAAAAAAAAACAAACGAGAAGGAAGACGTACATATACATTCTGAGAAAAATTGCATCCACTTGAATTCTCTGTAACGACGATGATACCTTCGTAACGTAGACCACTCTATTTCCATCTCACAATTCATGAGTAGCAAAAAAAAAAATCTCTCGCTTTGCAAATTGTTGCAATCAATCCGGATGCTGTGCTTTTCTCTGAAATCTCTCGGTTCTCCATTCTACCCTTGGGAGAGTTAAAATAACATTTCAAACAATCACTATCTCATATGTCCCAATAATTCGTTTATTCGATATTTCATTTTGTTGAAAAATCATTTTAAACAATATTCCATTAGAAAAGCCGTGATTTCACAAAGTAATGAAGAACCGCACGTACGATTGATGATTACGAAATAGTTTTCCACAAGCGTGAATCCTGCTCGTCCGTTTGCATCAGTTAGAATTCCTGAGAACACGAGAATTCTGATCCCGAGGCATGGTGGTCGGTTAGATAGTGGGAGGAAGTACAATGAAACAGCCCCAAGAGTTCTGAGCGTCTGGATCTCCCGGAACACTATCAATCTAATCATCGTACGGATGTAAAGGTCTCGACGGGACTGACGAACCATTCCATCACGGACGGGCAAGCAGTGATGCTCGATAGTTGTGTTGCTAGCTGGCCCGATGGCTTGTTAGGTCGCCAGGTATGTAGGTAACTCCACAGAGAGAGAGAGAGAGAGAGAGAGAGAGAGAGAGAGAGAGAGAGAGAGAGAAAGAGAGAGAGAGAGAGAGAGGGAGTGAGAGAGAGAAGGAGAGGATGATGGGAGGGTGAGAGAAGGCGGATAGGGTAAGGAGGCACGAGCATCGATCGTGCCAGCAATTACTCCGATTGCCGTCACCCAATAATTTCCACACGCCGGAGAGCGGTGCCGTGCTCTCTGACCCCTGACCTGTGCGGGTGAGAACACTAACAACTGGAGCAAAAGTGAGAGAGAGATGGAGGGTGAAGGGAAGTCAGCCCGTTGGTTGTACAGGAGGAAGCTCATCCAGTGCAGGGGTTAGCGGAGTAACGTTCGAACAGTAGCAAGCAACACCTTCAACCGTGAATTATCGCACCCCCGTGTTCTACAATTCTAAATCCGATTCTCGTGAATTATCTTCGTGAATTCGCGAAAGACCGAACTCTATTGTTCAACCAAAAGTGCAACAGATAACAAACGGATGACATTATTCAGGGGGAGTTTTCACGAATGTAATTGAACTCTCGACGACATTTCAATTGAAATTTGTTATTTTCGGAAGTGATGCGTCTAAAGACCCAATTAAGACACTAAATAGCGAATTTTAATGATATATAGTGAAAGTCTAGAATATAATTCTAAAAATGCGGTCTCCATATTTTCCATCTTTAGCAAAGTTCAAGGCATAGCTCCCACAAGCCAAAATGGACAGTATTAATTTTAACATCTTTGTCCATTTTACCATATGGCTTTCTTAATCCATATTGTCGGGTTGTCCAATGCTGGAATGGTACGAGTCTTCGAGATATTATACAAGGGTGGAGAGGGTGATATTATACAAGGGTGGAGAAATCTTATAAGACGAAATAGTGGTTCGACGATTCTATTTATCGTTTGAGATATTATTCGTGAAAGCCGGGAGACAAAGAGGGTTGAGCGAAGAAAGAAGACGGGGAAGTGGATGACGACGACGGCGGTGAAGTTTTATATGCGAGGGAAGTTCCGGAGCGTTGACTATCGAGATCGTAACCGAGAGAGAGGATGTGTCGGCGATGCATCGTTGGTACGGTTGAGCGTTAGCTTGCGTTCCGAGTGGGTAGCTCAAAGGGGTTGGATAAAGGGGGTGACGGCGGAGAATCCGGACGGGCAAGACGATCGAGCTGATCGGAAGCGATTGGTAATCATGTGGCTCGGCAACCCCTCGTATCACGCCAATAATCTCTCTCTGACGGTATCTCTCTCTTTCTCTCTCTCTCTCTCTCTCTCTTACTTCTTGGCCCATCTACCCTTCTCGCTCCCCTTATCCGTCTCAACCCCTTCCCTCAACGGTATCCTCGTATTTCATGCTAGCTTGACCATCGACCAACCCCGATTCGCGCATCTCTACTCTCGAACGCCCGCGGTATTAACTTCAACCCTCTCCCTCTACTTTTGCTACATCGCTATCTCCGAGTTCCCGGGCGATACCGGTGGATCTTTGAAATATTCCTTTCTCAGACATCAGCAAGATAGAGAGATGCATCTCGCCGGTTTTTTTTGCCTACTGACGTCATTTTTTTGCTTGCTTCGTATCCAAAATTGATTTTTTCACCATTGCGCATCCGTCTTTGTCATTACTATTTGATAAGAATTCGACCACGCGGGGGTTAATAACATTTTTTTTCAAATCCCGCAAATTCATACTTTTCTCATTGCATTCACTTTTCCATAAATTCACGAGGACTCGAGGCATTCAATTTGTTAGTACGAGTGAATTGTAAAAGTCGTCCCGATCATGTGGTTCGACATTCATTTATCTCGCTTCATCTCATCGTTCTCCTCGCACTCCCCCTCGTACGAGAAACAGATTGAAAAGTCTCGGTCTATTTTGCGGTCCTGTTTTTTTCTCTCCTTCTCTTCTATTCTTCGTCTATAACACGTGTGTTACGAAGATATATCATAGATCCGTGCCAAATGGATCTCTGACTGCGGATGCTCGGGGGGACACATTTGTGTGATTGAACGTGTGATGCCCTACTTTATAACGGACGAACGTTTTTCCTCTCGCCATTCTCGTTTCTTCTTTTGGAATTCGACTGATTATTTCGGTGACCGACTGCGCGGTGTACACAAAAGAACGAGAAAGAAAAGGAGTAAAAAAAGGCCGGTAGCTGAAAAAAAACAGATTGAAAACCACGCAACCCTTATTACTTCCGGAGTTGGAAAGAGGAGCGAGAAATCCATCGGTCGACCCGTTTAAGTATACAGGCCACTTCTCCCTCTCTCTCTCTGTTTCACTCTTTCTGGTATACCAACCGGCAGCTCGAAAAAAAAACCACTATTCCCTGTCCCTCTTTTACCCTCGCGCATTTTCCTCGCTCTCTCATCCTCATTTTGCCTTTTTGCTTTCGGAATCTGTCCCTCTCTTTCCCTCACGTCCCCACACTACTATCGATTCATCCGCTATTTATTGCTGGCTTTTACGTTTAGACTCGGAGATTTATCGTGAAACGGAAGTGAGCGCGGTTCTGCGGGCTCTCTCCCTCTCTCTTTAGCCTCTCTTGCTGGCTTTCGTTCACATTGCACATACTGGAATACAGAAGAGGGTGGTACCCGAGTATAATGGTCAGACGAGATTACAGAGAGCGAAAGAGAGAGAGAGAGAGAGAGAAAGTTGAGAAACGGCGCCTCCTTGTTTCCTCGGGCTCGCTGACCCTTTGCTGGACCCAAAAAGCTTTCTTCGTTTTGTTGTACACGAAAATACTCGCAAAGATTTGACAAAATCGAAATTTCACTTCTATCAAATCAGTCTTGGTATCGGACGGGGGGTGGATTTTCGATATTACAGTTACCCCCCCCCCCCCCCCATGCGATAGTTCGAGCAGTGCATCTTTTGTTCTTTTTTGAATTTTCATTCAAGCCGCAGAGATTATGTTTCAAAGAAATGTGTTTAATAGTTAAGTTATTTTATTCATCTCCTAGAGGTCGTTTGTCGAGAGGGGAAAGAATCTGAAATTTATACATCCTCAATACTTAATATAATACAAGTTTTTTTGCCAACACTACTAAAACTCTATGCAATAAAAGATTTAATCAAATACGAATTAATGTTACATTAAATCAATTGAATGGAATTGTAAAGAATAAATTCAATCGTTTTATAAAATGTAATGCTTTGACAAACTTTTATCTCGGAGATCAAAATCCTCGACGTTCTTCGAGGATCCTGCCCTAAAAACTTTTGCGGTCTCATACGTATTCGCGTTCACGACACCGCAAAAGTTGCCGAGTTTTGCTCGTGCAATCAGTAGAAAATATTTGAACAAACATGAGTACGTTGACGAGCAGTCCCTCGATTTTTCAAAAAAATCGAACATACGACATTTTTTTCCTGAGCACATGAAACGACAGGAGTTCAACTTGGAGGTGTTCCCGTATGTATATATATATATATATACAAGAAAGAGAAGGAAAAGCGACAAGTTTCCTTCACCGAGGAGGCTCGGCCGTGCGCGTCGACGAGCCCCCAGATATCTATCGCGCGAGTTTGCAAAAGCACAGTTTTGAATATCGATAGGCGGGAAGGGGAGAGAAGCAAGAAGATTGCGGAGAACGTTGAAAGAGAGTGGGGAAGAAAAAAGTCTTGAACGCGCTGTTTCCTCAAACTCTTTTCTTCCCGATAAAAATGCCTCGAGAATCTAGTTACGTAGGACCCGGGAGGGAGAGAGAGAGAGAGAGCATGCTTGGTGCACCCGATTTTCTATTTCGCCTATCTCATAAAAATTCCTCGAGGCCCCATCGACATCGATTTACCAGTTCTTTGGCCACACGACTCTCTCCACCCCCAGCCAATCTCTCTCTACCGCACACAGACAGCACAGGATGCTGGGCCAACGGAGAAATATTGATGGATAAATAAACGATGGAAGCAGAGTGAAAAGAGATTCTTCGCGTGATTTATGTATTTCCTACGATTTATATCCAAATAATAAGGGTCGATAATGTATAATTACCAATTAGCCGTGCGAATTACCGTCCGAAGAAAACGTGAAAAAATCGAACAGGAGACCATTCGCCTTCCACTGGCTAATTTCTGTTCTAAATCGTAATTACTAAAATTCTTTATAACAATTGTTTCATAATATTAACTATTTTTGCGGGAAAAATCGTTATAGAAAGTTTGTATCAGTAGGACACGAGTTACTAGTCGTTGGATGAACGCAAAGGCTCGTTCAAATCTGATTGTGGGATTGCTTTAGCAAATTTAATTTCTCCTTTTTTCAACCCAAAATTGTACGATTCTTGAGTATCTCGAAAAATTTTAAATAAAAGGTAAAGACAAATATGTCTAAATTAATTGCTATAAAATTTCATCTTTTGTTCCGTAGTACTATGCAATCGGGAGAGTTTAATTTAATTTTCCCTAATTTTTTTCTTTTCCTCGTATCCTCGCTGCTTTCCATGAAAATTGGAAAGCTCGTCGGGCTCTTCGTGTTTGTAATAATACGAAGAGAACAACACACGATCGGAGACTCGTTAATACAGAGCCGCGCGTGGGGATGTAAAAATCCGAGTCTCGTTTTTGATATTACATCTATATACATACGGTAAATATGTAACAATATGTGAAAATGACCGAGTTCTTGGTGCGAGAGATAGTTCCGAAAAGGGACCAAGGAGAGACGCCGAGAACCGTGGAAAAAGAATGCAAAAGAAAAGCGAAAGAGTTCGCAGTTATTTTCTACGAGCTTTTCTTCTCAGCTCTCTCTCTCGTCTCTGCACCTCTTTTTCACCTCTCGCTCGAAAACAAAAACGAATGAAAGAAAAAAAAAGCACAAGAATAACGCCGCTAAGTATTCGGGCTCTCTATTAATTTTCAGAAAACGGAGAACGACGCGCGAGTCGAGCAGAGCGAGAGGCAGTAGTACGAGTGGTGAGTCGAAGAGGGTGGGGGTGGGGGTGGAGGGAGTTTTTTTCCGGAGATTCGTCGAGGAAGTCTGAAAAGTGTGAGACACCGAAAAGGGAGTCTCGCCATGAGTAAATGACAGAGCGAGAGAAAGAGAGAGAGAGAGGGAGAGAAAAATGATAACTATACGACAAGAGCTCCGAGGAAGATCCTCCTCTGTTCATAAATTCGTTGTGAGAGAAAAATCGTTGTCTTCGCGACCTTCGCGTCGACGAAAGAATAAGAACAAGAGAGAAAGGAAGGGAAAGTGTCTCTCTCGCTTGTCCAACTCTATTTCATTCCAGCATGGACGTCGCGACGCTGGATATTACGAGAAGGATATACGAGTATATACGCTAGGAAGAAAAAGGGGTTTTGTGTATCCTGCATTAGATGGACGGATCTTCGGTCTTCGCTATGGCATTATATAACGTGGAAAAATGTTCGCGGCGTGTGGAAATACTTTTCTCCGATGGTGGTCGTCATCATCCTCTCGCCCTCTCCATTTCACACCCCTACCCCTCCACATCGTAATCCGTGAGCCATTCGCGGTTGATGTGGGTTTTCTGGGTGGCTCGGGCGGTTACCGCCATCACAGTCTCAGTTTCTTGAAAGATCGTCGTGAGATTGGTGTTTCTGATATATTTTTTCACGTTCGCAACAGACACCGATATTACACAAGAGTCAGGACAACGGTGCTTGACAGGAATCAGAACGGGAAACGGGAGAAAAACACCTTGGGGAAATAGCAAATTTACTCACAAACTTGATTTTTTTTTCGCAAAAAATTTTCCTTGTACAAGTTACAGAGGGACCTCCCGGAACATTTCAAACAGATCGGAGCCCAATGAATAAAGCGTAGTTTTGAAGTTTGCACGATTACGAAGATAATCAGCACGGATTAGAGTCTCCACTCTATCTGGCATAAAAATTACAACGATTTTAGTGTATCAACTAATTTTTGGCCGCAAGCATCGCGGAAATTTTCCACACCGTAGTTTTCCGGCTATATTTTTAAATTTTGACGGGCAAAAGTGTATCGCAATAAATTCTTACCGCGAAATGAAAACATTCTGTATTAAGGAGCAAAAAAACTATCATTAATCAGGTTTGTCTTTTTCCGCTCGTTCAGCGTTATTATCAGAAAATGTTTTCCACCACAGTAAATATATTGCGTACGTATATATGTGTAGTAAGAGATTTTTTTTTCGTTCGCAGATAGCTGAAGCAAAAGAACGCTAAATAAAGCTATCTAAACATTGATCGTGTATAGCCCTCTCATCGCTTACTCGCTTCTATTATATCCGTAAAGAAACTGACGTTTTTCCGGCCGGTTAGGCCGTTTTTATTGCGCCCGCGGAGAGTTATCCGGCCGGAAAAATCTCGGCAGTGCTGTTTTTTTTCTTTTTTTTTTCAATAACCAAGCGAGCTTGCTGTGTACGGTCGTGTGTGCTCATGTGGGGCGGTTGTAGAGGGAAGAAGGATCGCGCGCGGGGGTAGTATTGCACTGCGTGGAAAGCCATCGGACTCGGTATATATAGGAGAGTCCAACCCCCTCTGTCTCTCGCCTCGACGGTGAACGAAAAGTCAGCAAACGGGCAGGGCATATCCGTCGGACAGGAGGTCGAGCTGCGCCTGACGTTTGTCAGAAAACCAGCGGAGTGAACGGGATTCTCTCTCTCTCTCTCTCTCTCTCGGAAGCTTGCGTCACATGCCGACGACAAACCGTATATACCTTCGGTTTCTATGGTCCATTTCCCGTGAAATGGAAGGATTTTTGGCTCAAGGCACATTTTTCACTATAGTTTTTAAATGACGACTTTGAGAAAGAGAATTTCAATATATGACAGTCCGAACGCAACATTTTTGAAAACTTTTTCGATGATTTCTTTTTTTTATGAGCCATAGAGTTTGCTTACGCGGTCGTTTGCTCACTCCAAATTGAGATATTCGTAGATAACGCGTACCTATGTAAATAGTACCATGCAGCACCAACAGATGGCGTTTACGCGAGTTTTTAATAACGCCAGCAGCCCTACGGCAGAGTTTAGCTCGCGTAAACGTAACCTCTTACAATGTGTTTGACAGGGTTTACACGGCCTTCACGAGTTAGGCCACTCTAGAGGCCGAAAAAATAGGCTTTTTTGGGGATTTTTTTTCAGAAAAACTGCAAAATAAATCGAGATTACAAAATAGGGTGCTTATCATACATATCAGTGACTGTACACTATAATTTTTTTGAAGCGATTCGTTTCATTTTTTGACGGCTGTGCAGCGTTTTTGCGATGATGTCTCCGTTTTTGATGGTCGAAAACGTAACTTAGACAATTTTCAACCGATTCTCTTGAAATTTTGAATATATCTTTGAAAATAAATTGTCTATAGAAGTGCGTAGGATTTTTTTTTATATTGCATAGATTTTTTAAGCAAAAATTGTCACTTTTCACTTTAGAAGTGCGCCATTTGGTCAACAATCAATATAACGAAAAAATCCTACGCACTTCCATAGACAATGTATTTTTCAAGATATATTCAAAATTTCAAGAGCATCGGTTGAAAATTGTCTGAGTTATGTTTTCGGCCAACAAAAACGGAGACATCATCGCAAAATGCTGCAGAGCCGCCATTTCGAAATGAATCGCTTATAAACACCCTATTTTGTAA
Source organism: Oxytorus armatus (assembly GCA_958009045.1). Taxonomy (NCBI): domain Eukaryota; kingdom Metazoa; phylum Arthropoda; class Insecta; order Hymenoptera; family Ichneumonidae; genus Oxytorus; species Oxytorus armatus. The sequence continues at coordinate 252,433 of OY253744.1, forward strand.
TATCGATTTATTTTGTAGTTTTTCTGAAAAAAAATTCCCCAAAAGCCTATTTTTTTAGCCTTTTGAATGGTCTAACCCTTTAAATATCTCCACTTCGCGTAAGCAAAAGTCGGCGTAAACAAAATCATAGTTACGCGAAAATGTTCTTGAAGGATGTCGTTCTTAAAACCTTATTTACTGAAAGTTGCCTCTGTATGTCGATGATTTGTCAACTTGCAGCAGCGAGCTTAAACTAACTTTACTTTTACGAGTAATGTGAATATTCGTACACGCGTCAGAGTCAGAATTTGGATTTTTTTCGAATTGAAGAGCAAGGTGAAAAATTACGTGAAATAGCCCATATATCTCTATAGAGAAATGGCATCTGCCTAAGAGCTACGAAATTGTGTATCCTTACGCACCGATATTTACTCTCTTTAGTCGTTATCTATATTCCATAAATATATGTATTCCGTATATGAATGTTCTCCATTTTACCATATATCTCTTTATCACTTTTTCTATGTTACCTTCTCACTCACTTTGTCCGTGGATTCGCAATGAGAGAGAGAGAGAGAGAGAGAGAGAGAGCAATGTACGAGGTAGTTCGCGTTGGCTCGTCCATTATAACCAGTGTCACGAAGCGTACCAGGATATTATATACGTACATTTATAAATTGTATGAAATATGGAAAAATGTATTATCATCCATATATATACGGGTCTCTGGTAGTTGCGGTTGGTTGTGCAGAAAAGTCATACAGTCGAGTCGGTTTTGCCTCCCCCTACCCTCTCATTCTCCTCGTTCGCGTCTTTTTCTCTCCGCTACTTCTCCCAGTATCTCATATTTTTGGTACTTTTATCCCGTACCCGCCAGCTACCCGAGGATAAATCGTTGAAAATCGGAATTTCAGACTCCTTGGAGCTCATTATAAAGTGTATTGGGAATGATGAAGATACTCGAAGGAGTTAGGGTGGCTCGAAATAAGTATCGAGTGAAAAAAAGTCCACCAGTTTCTGGGGTTGGTGAGGGTACCCATTTTGGCCATCCGTATTATGAACGCAATCTTGATCATGCGAGGATTAATTCGAATGTCATCGAATCTTATTTCGTTTATTTCACTGTATTATTTCATCGTAAGCAATGTAGCCTCGCTTGCACTTCGTGCTCACTCATTTTTTTTTATTTCGACGGTTTTTTTTTTGGTGTAAAACCAGACCTCGGGAGAGTTGGTGAGAAACGACAAAGTGACGAAACCGCACGGGGAGCATGCGAACTCTACGGCCGCGGGGGTGGATGAGGGGGGAATCAACAAACCGGAAGTTTTACCGCGTAGTAGCAACGTACGACGACGACGACGACGAATACGAGGGCAATAAACGCCTCAGCCACTTCTCCAGGGGATTCTTAACTCTGCACCGTTGCTCTTTCTTCCTTTCTTTCGCTCTCTTCACTTTTCTCACACGTCGGGACTACGGCTTTTCTGCAATCTATATATACACTGTACTTTTCTTTCGTTTCATTTTTATTTTTTTTGTTTAAACTCCTGTTTCGTGCTATTTTTATGCCGAGCTTACAGGCTAAGTCAGACACCATCCCACAGCATTTTTAACGTACCAATTGCACAGATTAATGCTTGGTTGAATGGCTCCTTTTACTTTTCATTTATTTTCATTTTCATTCATTTTCATTGTAAACAACGCATGGAAAAACATTTATGCGTCCTCATTGACGTTGTTCACCAAACACACAGCGTGAATTATACGGGTCAGCGAATTTCGGGATTATTAATTTTCCAACTAGAAGAACGTTGCCGAGAATCTCGTATTTATATATAGGTCCAAAAGTTAGTTGATATATATATATATGTTTCTCTATATTATATAAATATTTCGCCGCGGTGTACAAGAGTTGAGGGGGGGTGGAACGGGGGGGGGAGCCCCCCCCTAGTATATGTATCTATTATATATACTTTTGTTCTCTTCTGTAACTCCTATATATATATATATATATATATATATATATATATATATATATATAGGAGCGACAGAAGAAGAGATGTCGAGATTCGATATTACGTATAAACTAGGTGTTTTTTTTTCTTAATTTCTTACGCTCCAATAAAAATATTCATAGAAGCGAGAGAGTGAACTTTGGGAGTAAGTTGCATTAAATCTTTTTCGTTCAGCGATTTGTTCGCTTATATGTATTTAGGTCCTATGGTTTTTTATCGTGGAATCCACGGTTTAGTCGATCGGGACGAATAAGAACGGTTAGCAATAACGAAAAAATTTTCGTGATTCGACTCTAGTCTAGCGAGTTATTCTGGTCAGCGGAAAGCTTGCATATTTTCATTTTTATGGTAATTCTCTGTGTAAATATTGGATTAAATTTTGCTCTGCCTTTTTGTTTTTAATTTTCATAGGTGTAATATTTGATAGGTCAAATGTGACAGGTTCCACAAGAATTTAATAATTTTTCTTATACTTTAGTTGCTTTACGATGTCCTGTCAGTTATTTTTACGGTCATTTATCGTTTTAGCAATTTTTTAAAACACTTCATTATCGCATATCGGATTGACGGCAATTAATTCGGTCGTTCTTCGTTGCAGACATTTTGGTGATATGCACTTTATAATCCGTCATTTAACCATCGTCCATGATCAATTCGATTTAATGAAATTTCTGTTGAAAATCATTATGAATCGTTAATTTTCACTATCCGCTTATACATAAATTTATCTAGAGGGAGAGATTAATCTCTCTCTCTGTTTCTCTCTCTCTCTCTCACGCGGTTTCGCATTAATTATTATTGATTAACCGATTTCGGCACAAAGTGGATTTACCGCTGTCGCGATTTTTTTTCTCCCACCACATTATTATTGATTCGCGGCTTTTAATCCGTTTTTTTTACTCAGACACTTCCCCTGGGGGTATGCGAGAGGGAGTCGTAATGCGGTGGGATAATCCGCGTCGCCTCATAGCCCGAATATAATGAAATTTCATTAAACGCGAGCGCGGTCCCACCAGTGGTCATTTATCAACGTTCTAAATGGGAAATTTCATGCCAACTTGATCTACGAACCTGAACATCGCGAATTTTATTAGGTATTTCTTTTTTCTTTAAATGTACTTTTTTCCTTCAATCTCATAACGGGTAGAATATGTTTTTTTTAATTATTCTTTGTTTTTTTTTAACGCAATGGTTGTAAACTTTTATTCGGGCACCATAGACCCGAAGAAAAAACAATGTTAAGGGGATGCTGAATTTTTCACATTTATCATAACTCACTATATCGAAAATCTGCCACAATTCATTTTTCGGGGTAGTCGACTGAGTACACGAGATACATATTTTAAAGTATTAACTGCGGAAAAGTAGGTCGGGGGATGTTAAGTCATAAATTATTTAAAAATTTCGTATTCGAAGAAAATTGCGAGATAAATTCCTCATAAGTTACACTTGACGAGATAAATATCTGTCTTCTTATTTTTACATGCACGCGAGATGGAATGACGCGAGAGGAACAGGTGATGCACGCAAGATTTAGAAAAATGGGTGCAAAAAGAAAAAAGTTTGAACTCGAACGTCGAGGAAGACGAATTCGTCCATTATATTTGGGGAAAAAGCGAGACCGTGGGTGCGTAGCAGGTGAATCACGCGATCGTTTTTGCACAACGCTTGAGAAAAAATAGTGTGCCACGCTTTGTAAAAATCGTTCGAGCGTGTTGAATTGTCGAAGACGAATATGCATTTACAAAAAAAAAACATCATTCATGACATACTCTGTAAATTATTATATCGATTTAAAAAAGCAAATTCTATCCAGAAGTATTTCCGAACGTTTTTCGCATCGATAAATTGTATTTATCGTTGAGGTAAAAAAAAATATTTCCAGACTCTCTCGAACGGAGCCAAGGTGAATATGCTTATTTCGCGTTGTATGCAAGTTCACAAACTGGTGAAACTTGGGTGAGAAGAGTTTTCGGGACCTCTGGCAAGTAATAACAATTCGAGAGCGAGAGAGAGAGAGAGAGAGAGAGAGGAATTTCCTAACGGTTTTGGTTCCTTCTTCTCTGTCCTCGATGGCTTTATATATATATCTGTGTTGCCAACATTCACGAATAGACGAACTTAACTCGTTAAGAGCGCAACATCGTGCCTGACCCTTGGGTTTGCTTCCCTTGCAAGCGTAGTCAAACCCTCTTGCCTGTATAGCCATATAAGGGATGAGCAACAGAAACGTTTGAGAATGTGGAAGAGTATGTACGGGTAATTTCGTGCCAGTTCCATTACTTTGCAACACATTTTGTTAAATGATCTTTTTTTTCGGCGTTCATACAATTTTGCTGATCATATTATTGTTTTGAAGAGCAATATTTGTAATTATTGTCGAACTACCCGTTATTATGGTTAATTAAATGTTACTTTTCCTCAATTGGTATACTTTATTATGAATTTTATTAACGCTAAAACGCCTCGGTTGAAAAAATTATGAATATCGGTAAGGGGTAAAAAAAAACTTGCAAAAATTCAGAGGCCAAAGTTCGACGAGGAAGCAACTTTTGAACGTCCAGTTGGCACGGAACTCCTTCTACATAGAGCGAAAAGTGCGAGGGGAAAATAGAGTTCTATGAGATACAGGAATAGTTATATCACATAGTACTAGGTACGAGGCTAATGCGTTCTTGCCCAGCTTCTCGTCCTTATTCGGAGTCATCAAGCTCCTCGCAAGCTTCTCGTCTAGTCAGCTTCCTTGCGAAAGCTTTAACCATCCTTCTTCCGTCAAGCTCCAGGGCCAACAGGATCTTCTCGCCGCCATTGTATATGTACGGACAGCTAGCAAACAAAAGGACATAACTCATCCCACTGCGGGTGTCAAATTGTCTGGATTAGGGCGTTTTGTTAGTAAACATTATATATATATATAGATATATGTGTGGATTGACGTAGCCAATAGCCGCTGTCTCGGTGGTTGATATCACGGATCACCACCGGTGCACCCTGCCTCCCTCGTCTTTCCGCAACGACCGACCGGTGTGTCTCGATGCACCGCAAACCGCTATGTCGTCACAACGAAGAAAGTACACTGTCCATCCCTTAAAGTCGCTCAAACTACTATAGGACTTTTAACGTTTCAACCTCATGTATATTCATTCGATAATAAACCCAAATGACGATCAAACATGTTCGTCCTTTTACTCCGACGGGTCGTTCAATTGACGATCTTAAAGTTCGATATATCGTACGAATAGACCGTAAATCTAACTACGGTCCCCTCGTAAAACAAAAGTGTCATGAAAACTCGAAATGCGATTTATTTGCGCGACCACTATAGACGCATTCTGATCGGATTCTTGAGATCGCGCTGCTCACAAAGCTGCACGCCCAGCCCTCACATATTGCCTACTTGAAGTTTCGACTTTTCGAAGTTTTAGAGAAATTAAGGAAAAGAACGTAATTTTTTTTTTTAATCTCTCAACGACATCGGCTCCTGATAACGAGTTTTATGTTCAGCGAAAATTTTCTGCTGATTTTTTGCCGAAATGTTAAAAGCATCAGTTAGGAAAAAAAAAAAAAAATGATGACATTTGCGAAATTGAAATTCACTAACGGGACTGATGAATTTCATTATCTTTCGTAGCAAAACTTACGTGGCAATTGCAGCAGATAATTATCGACGAAATTAAAAATGATATATATCGACGTTTGATACATCGTAATTGATAATCTCGTACGAGGGTCTATATACTTATGTTTCATCGTTATAACTTTTTGTGAAATCCTTTACGTCGGGAACGGTGCGAGAAATCGAAATTTAACGGACGATAAAATTCGCTCGATGGTATTCGTTCGCGTAGTGGTTAGTTCGTAGTGGTACCGGACGATGGGGTCGCGGAGGTTCATTGAGGGCTGGCTAGCGAGGGGGTCTCCTCCCCCGCGTGATTCGAGCTTTCGAACTCTTAAGCCGGGACTGTAATTAAAAGATATTAGATTCTCTCGCGCTTCCCCACTCTATTTCGAGGCCAAGGGGTTGGAAATCCCTGTTCCCTCTGGCTTCTCCGCGTTCTTCTCTTATGCCCCAGCGGGAATCCCCCGAGCGACCGAAGAACGAGTTTTAGATATATCTATACACACGGAGAAACGATTTTAAAGAGGAATGAAAGAGAAAAAGTACTTTTTTTTTCTCGTTCTTTCTCACCTAGGTTCATGGAGAGAAAATCATCTCTCTATAGGTACATGGAGAGAAAATCATCTCTCTATAGTATCGTTATTATAGTACAATTAATTTGATAGACCGCGCTTGAAACAAAATTATGAAAGTCTAGAAAATAATTTTTTCATTTTAAAAAATAAATTTGAATTCTTTACAAAATTCGTGTGTCTTAAAAATTTAAAAAAACTCATTTACTGAGAAATTCAAAATGATTCTGACGATATTTTTAACAATTTTTTCTTCTTAACTCCTGTTATTCATAACTTTTTCGCATTTTGTTATTAGTTCTTCTTTAGATTTTTTCAAATTTTTCTTCGTTCCACGTATACCCTTTCGGATTTTTACGTATGACGCTTCCCAATTTCATTTTTTCTATTTTTCCTCCTATCCCCATTGGATCAGTCAACATGAAACGTCCCATGTAGTATATACAGAAAGAGCTGTACAGACGGGGTAATCCCATTATAGTTGCTGTGACGGGCCTGGCCACTGTGGTGCGGTTACGGTGGTCGCGATCACAGCATCAGCGTCGAAATATCATTTTAGAAAATGCATCTCTTCGCCTCTATTACCACCCTTGTCGTTTGGGCATTCTATATCATAATCCAACAACTAACGGTATAGCGAGAGAGAGAGAGAGAGAGAAAATTATGGATGCCGTGAGTGAGTTTGGGTTGAATTTGCTCGAGCTATACGCATTCTCATATTCACTATTATCCTCCTTAATCGGATTTCGAAGGACGGCCGAGTTTCCGAGCTGTGGATACATCATGATGAAACCCGAGGTTCCATCGTGAACCCGGGGTTCGTTCGAGAGGCTCATGGTGCTCTGGCTCTTTGATGTGCCACGAAGGATAACAAGATAAACTACCGATCGTAGAGTAGACCACAGAGATGATACGGATAGACATATGTATATGTATGCATATATATATATATATATATATATATATCATAGCACAAAGAGCTAGAGTTTGTTGTGTGCTCGTGGAACCGTGACGCAACCAAAATCGCGAATCGGTCATTCCCGTTTCGGGATTAGATCATGTATATACGTACGATTTTATTTCCCGGCTCGGTGTCCGCACTCTTTGCAACTGCAACACGGCTCATCGAATCTCAATTGTATCTCTCTTTCGTGTTCGTTCGTTCACGTTTGTTTCCAGAAGTTTTGCGCCTCGACTCTCCGCTAGTAAAGGCCCAACTCGTACCATTTCAAATACGGACGAGCAATTTGGATTTACGTCATTTTTTTAATTGCTAACAGTCGAGCTGTGTGTGTATATTTCCACGCGGTCGATGTCCTGGCTTTCGATTCGCAAGCGTTAAAATCCGATACATCAAGGGAACTTTGAAGCTCCGACAGCGTCCACATTTCGAAACAGCTCAAAGAAGGGTGGCAAGAATGATAGTGTAGTTTTCCAAAGTGCTGGACAGAGAGAGAGAGAAAAAGAGAGTTTGGCACATTGAAGTAGGGATATCCGTGTTTGGGAATCCTTTAATCAAAGTACTACCCCTAAAGAGATCCTCAAAGGATTTCGATTATCTCATCGTTCTTCGATAGTATTTACGATATTTTTCTTTTCCTCGCACAAGAGTTTCTCTTACTATTTTCTCCAACTTATCCATAGGTTGTAACGTCATATTTTGAGAGTTTTCGGATTGGCTGATAACGAAGACTGTATGTGACAGATTTCAAATTGAAAATGGCGAATTCAATATATCGTACGATAAATTAAAAAATCTAAATGTCCCATTAGTCGTTAGATACTTGTATCGATTGGTTTGTTTTTTCATCGGTGAACAATTTCTAATTCTCAAAGTTTTCGTAACGTTTCTACCAAAAGAAAAATACTTGAAAAATTTCCACGACGATTTCATGATCCCAGTGATGACAAATCGATTTATTATATTTTCAACGGTTCTCATCACTCGCCCTTTGTCAAATCCTCGGAGAAATTAGTCGGCCAACTGTTCTCTATACTTTATTATACGTTGATATTTCGTTTCTCTTGTACCAGTTGCAACACGCCTGGAGGGATTCGGGACGGCCAAATCGAATTTTCTCGGTCGAATGACGAATAATGATTCCCGGGGGTTGGACAACGAGAGAGAAAGAGAGAGAGAGAGTTTGCCATTCTCTCTTGACTCTCTCGTCATTCGGTTTTTCGTGTTGCTTCGTGACGCATCGACAGATCGGATTATTTTCCATTTCGTTTCATTTTGCTCGACGAGCTGTGCAAAACTTTTTCGTTTTCTCACGTATAGCCATGACCAAAAAAGTAAAAAGTGTTCTGGCCGATTAGCAGGGTTTTGTAAGCCAACCTCACCGGTGAGATATACGCGTTACTTTGCGCTTTGAATACGAAGTTACAAAATGTAATGTCTTCTGTTTTTATACCTAGGAGACACCAGCTGCGATAAAAAATAATTCGTATCCGAGTTGTCTCGGATTCTCTGTACCGCGCAAACCCCTCTTCAACCCCCCCCCCCCCCCCCCCGCCCCTGCTCGCTTTTACCAGTTCCTATCTTCTTTATCAGAATCAACCCTCCGGGGGTCTTTCGAGTTATTTCCCCGAGAACGATACTTAAAGAAAATTTTCTCGTATCTTCTATCTTTATACGTATGTATGGGGCATTCCGTGCGAACTCGATCAATTGTCCGTTGGTCGATTTAGTACGCAATGCCCTATATCTTTCGCAAGAGTGACCCACTCCGAACTCGTGACTTGTAAATTTTTATAGAAAAAACCGGATTTGTTTTACATTTTAGAAAAAGGTCTACAAAAGGTTTAGACATTTTTTTTGCCACCTTACCGAGCGATTGGTGGTCAAGTCTGAAAATGATTTGAACACTTTTTTTGGGATTAGTAAAACACTATAAAAATACGTAACCATATCCCAGAGGGTCTTATAGCCTTTTCGTACAATATTTTCAAGAGGTTGGAAGCATGCGACCCTTTCGAGTTCAATTTTTATTGGAAGACTGCTCGTCGACTTGTTCTCGAGGGAGGGCGGTGCAGAGACGGCAGGGTTAAAGGTTGTGGAAAAACGACGAAATTGCGAGACTCTCTGAATTTTTAAAACATTAGAAACTCCATTGTAGAGAGAAAACGTCACGTTGAAGAAGGTAGAAATAGTTTTTCGTATATAGTTGCGGTTTCTTGAGGAACGACGATACGGCGGCGGAGAAGAAGAACGAGAAAATGGCGAAATGGGAAACGCACGAGATAGCTTTTACTTATGAGGAAAAGTGTATATATGTCCTCTGTGTAGTTTCGCACGGATGGAATAGCAAGAGAGATGGAGGAAAAAGTAGAGAGACCGTCCCGCAAGTGCTACTATGCGAGAACGTTTGTATTATATCGAACATTCCATCTCAAGTCGACCAATTTCCGATTCTCACCTGTACTATCGAATCCATGATTTTTTATATTATTCACCTGAGCGATTGGTGTGTACTCGATTTTTCACAGATTTTTCATGCATCGCGGTTCGGGTATTATAATTCTTCGAAATGTAGAGTCCATTTTAATGAAAATAGACCAATTCTTCCTCATAATTTTTCCCTCTTTAATTGAATTTGTTTATATTCTCAGCCGAGTGAGCAGAGGGTAGTGAATTTTGTTTTTTGTAGATTTTTTTATGCTTCGTTTTCGGATTTTTTATTTTCATACTCTTTTCTTAATTGAATCAAAATTTGAATTGATAAATAGTATGGCAGTTTTTTTTTGGAACAAAATGTCCCGTACATAGGCTAAGTATGGTAAAAGTGCCACTCTGCTGTATTACTGAATACGACCTTCGCTACTATTGCTCTGTACTTTTTGTTTTCGTTTTTTTCATTCTCTCTCGCTATTCTCTCTGGATCCGTGTACTCGAGGAAAGTACAGAGACTCTCGGAGCTCTTTCCATGTATATATCTACGTATCTTATGTAACGTGTGTACCCTCTCGAGGACTATACCCCCCTCCCTCAAAAGCAAAGAGGCTTTACAACTACTTAAATATACATATAATACGTATATACGCTTTATCCGAACGTTTAAAGCTCGCGAGACGCAAAGACCAATCTGAATATGCAACGTCACATTTCTTTCACGATTTATTCGTCGTGAAACGTTCTTCTAAGCATCATCGATATACACGAAGAAATGTAATATCGATATTTTAGGAGAGAAATTCCTGCTCGTTTCATTTTTAGTACATTTTTGTTTTTGAAAAAGCAAATGATTATTTTTTATCTTCAGGAATTTACGAATATTTTCGATAAATTTATTATAAATTACCTTTAAAGGTATCGGAGGAATTGTATTTTTCTTTGCCCGATTAGTTTTATCTGTAAATATTTTTTTTGGGAGTAAATTAATTTTTCCTTCGGATATATGTCAGTTATTTTTTTCAAACCTTGGAAACACCGAGGTAAAATTTTGAGATGAAATTCATTGTATTTTTCCTTACCCGATGAAATTTTCAGCGTATACTATCGTGTATTTATATTTTTTCAAGTAGAAGATCAGTTTAGTTTTTACCTCGGTTTATATTTCAGTATTTTAGATTGAAAATTCAACGTAACATTTTCAGACGGAATTGTCGGTATTTTTCTTTGTCCGATAAAATTTTCCTCAACTCTACGCGAACTCGCGTGTATATAAATCCAGCCTCAATTCGTTTTAGTTTCTTATACAAGAGAGAGCCTCAATTCTTCTCGACTGTCGTGGAATTTCACTCTCGCGTTTCTCTATCTTTAAATTCGCCCTGGTATATATATATATATATATATATATATATATATATATTTATATATATATATATAGATCTCATTCGTCCTTTCGCGAAGTGCACCCGGAAGACAGACTGAAACGAGAGCTTATACAAGACAAACTCCACAGGATTGTTTCGTTCCTTTGTGAGTTTCTCTCGTAATCGTGCATTTTTAATGCACTCTGTCTTTTCTCTCTTCCCCGTACCAGAGACACACGCGTACACGTCGTTCGAGATTCGTCGACACGGACGGTTCTGGTAGTCTTGCAAGAAAAGCTCTTTGCGCAAAATTAGATCTTTGATATTCGAACAACGTTTCTCGATCGCGAGAGAGAGAAAGATCGAGTGGTGAAAAATGGATGGTGACCGATACTCGTATATTGGTGCATCAAATTGAATTATATGAGAAATTTTTTTTTCCGGCGGAGGAGACTCGATAGTGGGAGTTATTAGGAAGCGATATTAATATTTCTAAATTGCGGAGGTTCTTGTTTTTAACCTTAAGAGGTTTTCATCAAACTGGAACACGTCGTCAATAATCTTCATTGCGACACGTATCGCTAGAATCATCGAGTAAACGATAGTGCGAGTACGTGACAGGGTATGCGGTGTAAACCCTCGCGATCAACCACCCCCGTACTGTCTATTAGCCGTATACCAACTACCAAACCTCTGACGATTGTATACCTATATATATTACGTCTCTGCAACCAAACAGATTGCATTGTCTCATAGCCATGGGCAAACTCCATTCACGTATTGCACACGGGATACAGAGATGGACAACGCGACACGGAGACGATTCCCTGGACTGTGGGCACCGGTTCATACTCCCTCCCGTCTCTCTGGCTACTCGGAATTCTCGATATTCAATTGGTTTCTCCTTGGAAGCTCCGGGGCGATTATCGGGGAGCGACAACCCTCGTCCGAGATCATTACCACACCAGCCAGGTGACGAACGGCCATTCCGTCGTGAATTCTGGACAGTCCTTATTCTCACGTACACCATATATTTATAGATCTCTCTGTATCAATCATTTGATGGCCCCGCATCGTCTCGTTACGATTAAATCACCATCGTGCCATTTTGCATCGGCAATATTGGGATGAGAAAATCATTTCTCGTTCTCTCACTCTGGAGGAGATATAATCGAGTTACGGGCTCGATCAAATTGCAACCGTTTCAACGTTCAATCTCTCTATATATACCTCTACCGCTCTCTTCGCGTCCAAACCCGTTGATTAATAACCCCGAGGTCGAATAATAGGCTTGCCGCAATTCGCCCTGTTATAAAAGCTATCTGCGCCGGCATCCCTTCCCGTATCAATCCGATATTCCTTCTGGTTCAACATATTCCACGTGTTAGAATCCTCTCGTTTCGAAATTAGCATCGCGGAGAGCGAGCGAATACGTCCGGGGAGGGGCTGTGTGTGTGTGCTTTTGCGCATCCGGGGAGCGTGAGGCTTTTGCTATATGGTCGAACCGAAAGGGTGATGGGATTGCGGTTTAAACAGTTTTCCACGATTATTGCACGAATCAACAAACTATAGTATGCATTTATACGCTCTATTGCCGAATGTGTCTGTGTGTGTGGCTTTCGTTTATCCGTTTAACCGTTTCATAATTGCTAATCAACATTCCCGATACGATGATGTAATTTTTATTTTTCTCTCCGCGCACGATCGTATTAAGGCGGTAATCGAAATTATACCCTCTGGTTCAACTCCGGAATTTCCGACGTTTTATGACATTTGATAAACGAAATACCCGAATATCGGGAGACAATAAAAATTATCGATTGGCGTAAATGAATAATGGTAAAGACATAAAAACGCTAAGGACCATTCTTTCGGAACAAATTTTTGTCCCGTTACTTCGAACCTCGTTTTTTTTAACAGCATTGAATTTCATCTCTAGTCAGTTCGAACAAACCCTCCCCCATTACCGTTTACCATTTAATTCCAATATTTTTTAAATATTTTTATATCAGCCATGTAGATCCTGCGACGTTTGAAATGTCGAAATTTCGACTTAAAATTTAAGATCCGTGATTGCTAAAAAGGAGATGTTTTTGTTTTCGTAAAACTGCTTCGCTGATTACCGATACAATTTTTTATTAATGATTCACCGGGTATCTCGGACTGTACGTCGCGAGAGAGAGAGAGAGAGTAAGCTCCGTTGATTAATTCGTCGAGTAAGTATGAGGAGAGGTTCGTATGTACGAACGTGATATATCGAGAATTACTATATGTTATCGCACGAGTCACCATTAACCACACGCTATACCTGTTTCTCTCTGGCATTCGAGACACGAGGGAGGGGTTTTCGCGGTGTCTGTCATAGAATATGTATATATCGGACGGAGAATCTGCCCGGAAGGCGGAAAAGGTCGTGAGAGCAATTAATCCCGGTCTCTATGTTTCAGATAGCCCATTTTGTGTGTGTATGGCGTACGTGTGCTAATGTCATGTGTGCAGCAACGTGTACCTTCCTCTATAGGTAGAGAGTATCCACGTTGCTTCTGTACCTCCGCGTATACGACAGTTTCACCCCTTTATAAATGACACATAACTTGGAAGCTTTGAGGGTTGGGAGCTACCGAGGTCGAGAAGGCACCAGCGACTTTGCGGTCGTGCGACAGCCACCGAGGTAACAAGTATCGAAGATAGGAGAGCAAAGAGAAGATGAGGAAGAGATAGAGAGTGTAATAAATCAGATTTTGCGAACGGAGACGAACGCGATAATACGGCAGCCACACAAGAAACCCGATACAGTGTATCTCCAGCTACCGGTACCAGGCACTGGCCATTCCGGCGAACACGAGAAACCTCTGTCTCTCATTACTTGCCTTTATACGCACTATTATGATCCACCCAATTAAATCGTTATCACTTCGATAATCAACAAATTCTGCGCTGCGTAAAGTTTCTTCAGAAACGATAGACAGCCACAAATTTGTAACAAGGGCTCGGATTAATTGGGAAACATTACTCATCAAATATTTTCCACACACACACACACACACACACACACACACACAGAATAGAAAAAATACTCCAGGGAAATCGTTGAAACAACGTGATTATTCTCTCCCTTTCTCTGTCGCAACGCGTATGGAAATATTCTCAATTAAATTGGTAATGGTCTTCGATTACGGCGAGAAAGTTGGAGTATCAACCCGAGCGAGAATACTGCGATTTTCAACGACGCAAATCACGTTGCCGAATGGATTAAGGGGATATGTATGTGCGTGCGCGCGCGCGCGGGAGTGTGTATGTGTGTGTTATATAATCGAGAGGAACGATTTCCCAACGGAGCTGTGGAGTACCGAGAGGGAATAACCTCTCCGACGGTATAACCGCAGTTGTTCCGTGAACGAGTCCATTTCAGTGTCCATTTTCGTACCCTCCCTGCTCGCCATATACTTGGACTTTGTGTATATACAAGTTGCATGGAAATGCGAAGGGTAAGCTCGCAAACGAGGGACATCCTGAGAGAGAGAGAGAGAGAGAGACACTGAAAACATAGAGGAAACTTGAGTATTAACGTTTTCTATCCATTCATGATAAAACGAGAAAGAGGACGCACGTCATTATATCGTACAAGCTTTTCTCCTCCATAGCCTGGTCGTTGCATCCCTTCACTTCCAAACCTTAGAAATTTACATTATAACGAGATCTTCACTGCTCTCATGTTTGCAAAATGTAAGCTCTCGTGCATCCTTCAAATATTTCAGTTGACCGAAAACAACGATAAATACAGTCCGAAATGAATACCTTCAAGATTTTCGGCTTCGAGGGGAAAAATATTAAGGGTACTGACAGATTTTGTGATAAATATTTAAAGAAACGCAATGTGCCTTTGAGAGATCTGTGAGAAATGGACTTTCCCGAATATGAAGAATTAAAAATGCCTGTAAAAAATCAATAATATGCACATTGGGTCGTTTTATTATCATCTTTTCGTTTTTTTTTTCAATCTTCTTTCTCTCTTTTGGTCCGGGATTTCAAGAAGGGGCACGTACGTTTTGGACAGAAACCGCGTTTTACACAAGAACGATGACGCGAACGCGTAGATCGCGCGTGGAGAAACGGGGTGAGAGTTGAATGGAGGAGACCAGAATTTATTTGTCCATCGGTCACTCGGCCAACAATGCTTCGCTCCGCTGTGTAGCGCGAGCGGGGAGAGCAAAGTGTGAGAGAACTTGGATGCTGGTTTTCCGTTATCCATCCTCAGTGGTCGCCGTTCCCTCGCAACCCTCTTCTTCCTCTTTCTTTGCTCGTACCTCTGACCTACTTCGTTCCTTCTAGAATCTCTTCCTTCTCATCCTACGGTCTTATATCGTCGTTGAACCGTCGCACACAACCACCGTCACCGAGACTCGTACAAAACCGTCCTGCCCACATGGAAACCCCAGACGCTATTCTACTAACGCGGACATCCTTCGAATTTCATTCCGGTAATGATTAAATTCTTCGGTATATACGCGGAAGGAGGCGGCAGCGTCCCGCCCGTCACCGCACCAAGCTGTCGATGTGGAACCAAGAAACGCAGAATATCTTCGGGATAACTGCATTCTGACGCTACCAACTTCACTCAGACGTCACGAGTAATACGATGAATTCAACTAGAATTCATCTGGAAATCATTGATCTCGATTTTTAAATCGTCCGCGATCCACCGATACTTTTCGATAAATGCGAAGATGAGCGTTCCAATGAAACATCACGTGAAATTCCCGAGAATATATATTTTTTAAATCCTGGAATTGGAATACCTCGAACAGCCCTGGTCAGACACGCGGAGGAACCCGAGGGGTTGCTGTTTTCATTTTAACTAATGTTTCAGAACTCTTTCAGCGGGAAAAATAAGATAGTGCTGAAAAATATTGATTTTTTCTCTTTCTTTCCTTTATTCAACCCTCGCATGGCCAATATTTGAGTCCATATAGCGAGGATGAGCAAACTATACTCGTACGAAGTTAAAGAGAAGCGAATAGTTGAGCGAAACGGATGCTTTCAATATTCAGGACTCGTCGGGTGAATCCTTTCTGAAACTAGAGAATAAAGTCGTTGGCGAAAATTAGACAATAGACGGGGTAGTCGGTAAATTTGTATAAAATTAGGACTCGCCATCTTACGAAGCTTTTCCAGTCATTTCCCGTTATTATTCCATTATTAACCTTTCTTCTCTCGGCGCCCCTCCCACACTATCCTATACAAAGCGCTCCCTTTTGTCTCTATGTGCTCTCGCATAAGGATATCGTTGCTCGTATTGCGACACGACCAGAGTAAAGAGTAGAAACGAGAGGGAGGCCTCGAGAGTTCCGGAAAGAAGGATAGCTCGGGGTACCTCTTGTTAGAAGAATAAAATATAAATTAAAAAAAGAGCCGAGTTGTCCGGGTAGAAGCAACATCACCGGCAAAGAGACTATGAGCAGCTTGCTAATTGACTGTTAAAAAATCCTTCTCTTCTGTGGCAATTCCAACAACAGTGAAAACTCCTTGCCCCTCTTCGTGTATCTCATTTTTCCCATCTCTCTCTCTCTCTTTTCGTCATCAAACACAAAGTGTCCGTGTACGTACCGTTGAAACCTTTGTCCGACGCTCGTTAAAAGTTTATCGTGTATAGGAGAAGAATAAAACCCGTCGTGTTTTACCTATAACGCTTCGGTGCATTTTATGTTTAACTTGAATTTTCGTATGAAGCATTTGTGTTGCCTTCATAAAAGAAGAGCGTCACGAGATCTGGCAGTGCGAGTTATTTACGAAGCGACCATAAATGCAGTCTGATTGGATGCGCGGACGAACCTAACCTACGAAGTCGAGCGCGAAGCCCGCGCGCCGATCCCAGTTTCTTCAAAGTGTCCTTCTTTAAGTTTATCCTCTAGAATTGCAATGAACTCAAACTTAAGGCGAACAGCTTGAAATTTTTTTTATTACGGCGATCATTTTGTCGTCGTTAGCTTTTTTTTCATGGCAAGAAACATGTGATCGATAAATTTACATGCGATTTCGAGAAGCATCGAGAAGTGGCTGAAATCGGCGTGCGGCACCTGTCGTGGCGTAATTTCGCTTAGCTTCTCTTTTCGTATCTTTTGGGCAAAATCAAATAACGAACGAGCATCGAGCAACATATTGCCAATACCTGGGATGGCACGTGGATAATACTTTCTTCTTATATTTCTCATTCCCGTACACCCTTATAAATGTTCTACCTGATCTCTTTTTGTGCTTCAGCTGTATGCGAGTATACATGACTGTCATGTTTTTCTCGAGCGAACCGAGTATCCGCCATATGTGCTCTCTCAGAACACAGGAGAACCACTAGCTCAAAGTGCATCTGCTGCATCCCGTCTGCACTTTTCGGCATTACACTTTGTTGGCACGTGCTGTTACATTTTTTTTTCGCTGAAATTTTAAATTAACCCTGTAACCATTCTTTTTTGCTGACTTCGAATAATTGAGAAAACATCAAATTATCGGCTGTCGATGAAAATAGGTATTTGGAGAATTTTAGGGCAACTAATTGCGAACTCGGAGACAAAATTGCAAAATTCAAAATGGCGTAGTCAATATTAACGACCAACATAATAAAAAATAATGCGATCTTCATCGAAATTCATATGTTGGGTTTTCTTTTATACATTCCTAAAAATTGAAGATCTTTCGGAAATTAAAATAAAATATCGATTGAAAAGAAGCGGAACATTGAAATCTATATTGCGAGAAAAAAAAATTAAATGATGGGTCGATAAAAATAATGAAGATGTCACGACTTCGGGTCACGGTGGAAGCGGATCATCGACGCGTTGGGTTCGGTGAGGATGGCTTTGATATTGCCGCTGTCGAAATAACGAGTTACGAAGAGTTTTGAAACAGCCGTTTGCCATTTCTTACATTTGTCTTTTCAATATTTTTTTTTTACTTTACGTATTTTTCACGCCAATGCCGGACTCGCGCTGCAGTAATAAATTTCGCCAATTTGTCGTAGCTGGACCCCACTCTCTTTCCTTCGACGAAAACGACGAGTTTGTGCCGAAGGAACGTTAGCCGTTGCCGCCCTTCGTGTCCGCGTCAGGTGTTTGAAAACCCCCGATATCTTTCCATCTCTCTCCCTCTCTCTCTCTCTCTCTCTCTCTCTCTCTCTCTCTCTGGTCCAGACTATTTTTCCAACCCAGTTATAACGAAAAATTGTTTTTTTCCAAGCGTGTGTGTGTGTGTGTGTCTATACAGAAGCTGCAAGGCTCGAAGCAAGTTTTCGATTCTCGAACAGCCGGTTCGGCTCGCGTATTGGGGGGTGGTTTGTGGAACAGTGGGCACGTTGAAACTCGACGACAGAAATAAAGAAATAACCGGGTAAAGTATAAAAAGGGAAACGTGACGTTATAGAAAGAGGTATAATATTGTATACGAGTCGTGAAAAATCTCGAAGAAGAAAAGCACACGTTATAGCACGCCAGCGAGAGAGAATGGTACAAGGGGGGGGATTTGTCGAAAATTCTGGAAAAATCCTCAAAATAAGAATTATATGAGATATGTTTGTAATACAGACTGTAGGCGTATCTTCATAAAAGAATTTCTTTCTCAAAGTCCTCGTTTACCGGTAGCAAAAGACGTACGGAACAAAATTTGTATCGATTCCAATGAAAATGTGCTCAAAATAATTCCAAGGCAATTAATTATCAATAAAAATAATAATAATAATGTTTTTTTTCTTTGTTCCAACGGGTACCCTTCGGGTTTTTACGTATGACCCTTCCCAATTCCATTTTTTCCATTTTTCCCCGCAAATAACTTCCATTCCGCCCGCATACGTCTTAGCTACACTTTATCGTTTTTGCCATAAACACAGGGAAAATTCTAAGTGTATGGAATTTTCCATAAAGATATTTGTTGTTATATAAATATGATCTCCGGCATTATCCAAATTTCTTGGTAGCCTTTTCACGAGTAGTAAAATTGTTTCTCCACGTTTCTGTGCATATTTCTCATGTATCTCGCGTGGACTTGTGCGCGCACACTGAATTTTTATCCAGAATGTGCCCGTATCGCACGGTCACGTGCGGAGATTACTTATAATCATAATTAACCCAGGATACGAAAGTATACGTACCGCCCGCAATTGTATATACTTACGTACCGGAACGTATATATATATATATATATATATATATATATATATACAGTTGGGGAGGGGATTTTGGAAAGGATCACAAAAGTGAGTTTCCGCCGTGATATGTTCGGTGGCTGCTTAATACAGAGTTGCAATTGCCTTTAGAGTATACCACGGATTGAGTGGAACTGTATGTAAATAAGGATGGCCAAAAAGGGAGTGGATATGTACCAGTTTAACTTTCGAATCTCTTGATTCTGTAGCCTCAAGAGTGAGAGAACAAGCTAGTTGTTTCCATAAATGCCAATTTCCGTGTAATCAAAGCCAGTGAGGGAAATTTCGCTACCGCTCTCGTTCTCTCTCTCTCTCTCTCTCTTTGAAACTTAAACGTTTCGCCATTTTGCCCGGTTGGATAATTAATTCGCAGGGTAATGATAATCGGTACCACGCTCCCGTGCCCCAGCTTCAATTTTACTTCTCCCTCGGAATATTTTCCAACAAAATTCGCCATTACACGAGCCCTCTCGATAACGGGTTACACGTGTATGGGACATTCTATGACAAACGAGTCCATTTATGATTCTAAAGTAATTTGGCCGTATCTAAAAATGCATAGAATTAAGTTCAGCGATAAAAAAACATCATTGAGACTCGGAACGTGTTTTTATTGGATAGAGGATACACGAGTCTCTTTTTTTCAATATAAAAACAAATTGATCGACGCGCGGAAACTAACAAAAATACCTGTCTGTTAAATTTACCAAAAGACTACGTAAGTTTTTAATATTTTGTTCGTTTTAAATTGGTTATCCATCCATAAATTAATGTTGAATTATTTGAATGCTCGACCAAACTAAAATGGCCTTTATGTGTATAAAGAGATACGGAGAATGGGAGAATGAACATTAAAGCAGAATAAGTGAGAGAACATCGAAGTACAAGAGTCCTGCTAAAACACAGGGGGAGGAAACATACATTTTCTCGTTGAGAACGTAGTTATTACAAAGGGATGAAATATATAATAGGTCAGAAGAGGATAGAGAACGACGAAGGCCGAGATGAATTTCTCCACTTTGACAATTGCATCGTCCTCTCAAAATTTCTCTTCCTCCATTTCCTCTCCTCTCGTCACCCAATTTTCCAACCCTTCTCTTAAAGTGGATTGCAATCTCCTTTCACACGTACCACTCCGTCTATACATACAGACGTGGGCGAAACGTTACGGATAGTTTGAGTACAAGGGGTTAAACGCGTTATGTACAATAGTAATAGGTAGCTTATATCGGGATGGAATGATAAGCTTCTCCATTTACCTCGTTCGAGTTACAGATTCACGAATCTTAGTTTGAACAGGAGCAGAATTCCGATAGTATATCAGGAATATAACCTTTCCTCACACTCTCTCTCTCTCTGTCTCCCGCTGCCAATCGCACAACTATAACCCGGAGATACGAGATAACGAGCTTGCTCGATAACGCTTTCGCGGGAATTGAGTCCCTTCCGTACGTGGTACGATCGAAATTACTTGATTCGACCCGAAATCATTCTCAATCTCGGTTAATTATCGATTTCAAAATTGATACACTGAGAAAATGAAGTACCTATTTGGTTTAAAGGACATATGCTTCACGTATATATCAGAATTCTAAACTAAAAATGGAAATTCAATGAGAATTTTCAGTACTTTGCTGTAAAACAAAAATCAGAAGAAATTTAATGACGTTTATCAATTTATTTATCAACAAGATTACATTCCGATTGAATAGCAACTTTTCGTTGAGAATTATTTACGTATGTGACATTCTTCGCGATCTTTTTTTGACACGCTAAGTTAAAATAGTCAGATCGCGTAACATTATCAATGACGCACGTATAGTAGCATGAAGAATGAACGAATGGCGTTGACGCCAGATTTTTTCATAACGCCAGCAGCGCCACAACGGACTTATGGCTCCCGTGAACCCCTCTCTTAGTGTTCGCGTAAACAAACTCAATAGGTCTTTGAGTTTCTACGAATTCGGAGATATATAATCTGCATTAATGGTTATTAACATCATCAATGACTCTATAATAGATTGACTTATGATAAACGATCGGAATAGTATTATGAAAACCGGAAAAGCTCTTTGAATTGAACTTTTGAGGTGTAGTGCCAAAGTGGATGGAGAAAGGAAAGCGATAAGCTCACTTCGGCTTCCTCTCTCGCTCTTTAGACACTTAGCACCGGAAACAGAAGCAGGATAAACTCTAATATAGATATCTCTAGATATGTATATATGCATATACATATATAAATATATATATATATACATATATATATATATATATATATATATATATATATATATATACAGATATATATATGTATATGATCTCCAGGAGTGAAACTGCTTCGAGAGCTTTCGTCTGTCGGTCTATCTCCCGGGCCGCTTACATAGTTAACGTAAACTGGCAATTTTCGTATAATTGAAGCTCGCAGCGAGCGTATTCGGGTCTAGCGAACGGTTGAGTGAGATGAAACGACGATGGAAATGTAGTCATAGCGAACGAGAGAGAGAGAGGTGCTTCGCTAGAGAATTTCACGGAGAGCTTTCGAGGATGTTACGTTGTAACATCAACGATGATAAAGCACTGATATCGCAGTTAAGGGGTTAGATAAGCTCTTGCGAAAAGAGAAAGAGAGAGAGAGATTAGTTTCTATATTATAATATGATTGAAGTAATCACTGTGTTGATATAAAAAATTCTCATTAGAAATCTCGAAGCCAACCATAAGTGTTTAAAATAAAACTGAATATATTTCGATACCCCATCGATTTTATATTCTCAATTTCTACCATAGATACGTGGTAATAAATAATTTCGTAAAATTATGACAGTTGCAACGGTACCATGGAAAAAAGATCTGTTTAATTTTTTTATTTTGCGAAAAAAATACTACCGAACCTATAGACAGAGAGAAATCGTTCGAAATGATTTTCTTGCAACGTAAAAAATATATTCAGATTGATACCTATAGAATTGTAAGAATGGTTCTATTCTCTCTATATTTATATTATTTCGGGAGAAAATGAATCTCCTAAAATTTTTGAGCTTCCAATCTGAATATTTGTCTGCATGACAAACGTAGAAATACCATTTTCACCAGTCGCTCGTTGCAATTTTCCAGAAGATTTCTTTTTTTGGACAACTTGCGAAGGACTGTGGAACCTCCTCTCTTTCATTACCTAGAACAAATGTGACTGATAAAAAAAATATATTTTTAGTATACACGTCGAATTTTACAAAATTGTATAGTTTATTACTGCGTACGAATATCAAAAGGAAAATGTAAGATCAAAAGATGCGGAAGCGTCGTGACGACGAGTAATTTGAAAAAACAGTTTTTAAGAACGGCTGTCTTTGTCTTTATACACGAAGTTGCCTTACATACAGCAAAGATTTGATTATCCGATAAATTTTAAAGATCCAATGTAAGTTAAACGGTTTACGGCGGATTGTTTTCAAGCCCACATAATCGAGTTTTTACTGTATTTACCACAACTGAAATTATTACAAATCGTGAATTCTCTTGGCAATTACATATATTCACTTGCGGTCGAATGGGTCGACCGAAATTGCACGATTAATTAGTGGTTGTAAATGCTGCGATAATACCGTTTCTATGATCATAACGCACGAGGACAAATTTCATTTTTAATTAAGACAGTACCCAACCAATATTTCACAACAACACCCATCAGTCTATATACGCGTTTCTCTCATTAAAGCTTCGATGACGAGTAATTGAGGGTGGCATAATTTCACACGGGATGTTCGCTCGAAACGTCACAGTAAAAGGGCGAATGAAATTTCAATAATGATCCTGGGTTTGTGTGCGTTACATTTATATTATATACGCGGAGTACAAAATCGAATTTTATTGTTGCACATTTGTTACACCACACGCGCACGGAAACACGCGCTATAGTTTTTACGACCTCGTTACCGGCATCGTTACTTCGAACCCCGTGGATTAATCCATCGTATCGTTATCGTATTTAAACAATTAATGCTCTCCCCCCTTCTCTCTTTCACACGTTTTTTCACCCCTAGTATATCGCGCTTCGAATCTCATTGTTTACCCAAATTACTCGCTCGTATCCCTCCCGCCTCCGAAATATCATATTTATCAATTGACACTAACAAACCGACGGAAAAATAAATAAAATCATCATCATAGTAAAATCACAAAAAAAAAGAGTCAAAAGTTTTTGCGATTTATTTCCATTTTCACATTGAATTTCTTAACTTTCGACAAAAACACGATGTCTTCGGAATATCGAAATTTCAAATGGCTGTATGTTGGGTTTCTTTTCAGCGATTTAGGCTTATAGGCAGAGTTTAGGAAACACCGCGACTAGACTTACAAAATCAACGCGCACGTTTGCTGCATCCGTCGGTGCATCAACTCATTTTTTACCAAAATGTAAAAAAAATGTTAATATTTTTTAGTCTTTTAATTCTATATGCATATTCTTCTGTAGATTACACTTAACTATAAGCATAAAATAACTAAAAAAGTAGATTCCAAAGAAAAACATAATAATTTCACGGCAATTGAAAACTCGTCACTGATACAATTGTTTTGTTCGAAGAGTTACAGCAAAAATAAATAAAATACCCACTTTTTAACTTTTTTTCTTCGACGACAGTCTCTTAATTTGCGAACCCTGAGGTTTTGACAACGTCCAAAAAAGCATCGCGAGAGAGATTTCGATTTTCCCGTAACGGGACTGTGTCGTACCATTCCGAGCTGGATATTGCGGTCGTACACTTTTCTCTCCCCTTTTATCAACGATCATTTATCTAAACGGTTTTGTTTGCATTCCCGTATCGGATAATTGCCCGACATCCATGTACACGAGCTCTCTCGGCTGTTTGCGAGCCTCTACGATTTTATTATTATTATTTTGTTTTTTCAACGCATAAAAAAACCTTGTAACGCGTAGATTCGTATCTCCTATCGCACGATATCTCGTTTGTTAAAGCCTTCGTAAGCCTTTTTTTTTGCATACCTCGTGGATAAATGCTCGAGAACAAGACGATTCTTATTGCTTTGCGGGGGCTTGGCCGTTATTAAAATTGCTTTAATTTTAGGCCCTTTGGCGAGGGTTTCGCCGTCGTCACCACGGACGAGGGAAACCGGTGAACCGCACACCAGAAGCCACCTCCCCCCTCCCACGGGCATCTCGAAATGGAAGGGCGAAAGGGCGGTGGGTAAAGAACGAGGAGTTTCATCCCCTTCGCGTGTAATTAATGGTCTCAGAGCCGGAGGAATTTCTTGGCGCGGTGAGAGAGAGAGAGAGAGAGAGAGTGAGAGAGCCCGAACGAGCTTTACGCCTGCATCGCCCACCTTTCTACACCATCCTGGTTACCGCCTCCGCTACCACACCAAACCGACACTCTTGCTTCTCGCTGCTTCTCCGCTATATTGGGATTCTCGTGGTAAAAAACCGAAAACCCATTACCCGCATTTTTTTACCAACCGAAGAGTTTGAAAAGGGAGAGAGAAAAAGAGAGAACGCGTGTTCGTTTTCCTCTCGTAGTCTCGATAATTTGTTTTTGTCCCTTCCACTCGACCTCATTTGGTACGTCATTTTTTTCGTCCTCATGACAGTAGCGATATTCGACACAGGGCAACGGAGTTTATTTAATTAGAATTAAAGAAAAACCGTTTGACTCATCTGTAATTTATTCGTTAATGTGTGAAGAATTAATTAATTGATATATACGTATGTGATCATCGTTATGTCGTTTAATACAAAATTTTTACGTCACAACTTGCACATTCGACACACTCGTGACTTTAATTTAATTACAAATTTCGATCGCTCCTCTATTTCAATTGAAAATTATTAATTAAATGTATTCACGACTCGTTGATAAATTATTAAATTTTAATTATTATTTTCCATAGATTTTGTTCACATTTGTTTAATCCGAAATCGTAACGATCGTCGATCTAACTTTTGTTCGTAACGCGAAATGATACTCTGACTATACGTATATTGTATATCTCTCTATATTATATAAATATATCGGCATCGCCGCCGCCGCCGTGTACAAGAGTTGGGGGGGGGGGGGGGGGGGGTGGTGGCGCGCGAACCCCCCTAGTATATATATATATATTAACGTATATATCCGATTTATCGGTTCACCCCTCTGTCAAAAATCATTGAACGTTATAATTGTATATGTCTATCGTAATAACAGCGATGGGAGTTAGCGTGCGGTGGGCATTAATCAATTCCATGGATGTTGCAAGTACAGATAAATGTTTTGAATAATGCATTATTCTCTGTTACGTTGTGGGGGGCGAAATGACAAAGTGTGTGTGTGTGTGTGTGTGTGTGTGTGAGAGGAAGCGAGAGAGAGAGAAAGGAGAGCGATTCCAGCACAAGCTGACACTAAATTAATGGATATCTCTACCAGAATTTCCGACGTACCGAAACTCCTATAGATAGCGAACGGGCGGATGGACAGATGCGCGATCATGCTGGATTTCGGTAGAATATACGATTGAAACGAGAGAGAGAGGGAGAGAGAGAGAGAGACAAATCTCGTTTATGCAAATGCTCGATACCAAAGCGTTTTTACGAACCTTCGTCTAACGGAAGGGCTGATTTACTTTTTTACTCCTCCCCCTCGGCCGTTGTGTCGTCGATTGGTTCGTCTTCTCACGAATGCCAAT
This sequence comes from Oxytorus armatus, assembly GCA_958009045.1. NCBI lineage: Eukaryota > Metazoa > Arthropoda > Insecta > Hymenoptera > Ichneumonidae > Oxytorus > Oxytorus armatus. The sequence continues at coordinate 278,242 of OY253744.1, forward strand.
CTTCCTCTATGAGTCATTGTTTCTTACGAAGAAAACGCGGTTAATGGGGGATACCGCTGTATCGTACGGAATACTAAAACAAAAAGAGATAAATACGTGGCTCGGGGGCATTACGACCCTCTTGATTCTGATCTTTTATCAAGATCCTTCTGTTCCGTTGCAAATTTTTCTTACCACACGTACAGAACGGAGATCGTCGGGTCGCGCATGCCGTCGCGGCTAGATGCCAGAACTAAATTGGAGCAGGTCATCGGCGGTTACATAGGGGAAAAAGAGCCAAGAAGACAAAGAGTGAGGGAGAGAGGGAAGGGAGAAAAAGAGAGGTAGATCGATTTCGAAAGTAAACCCACTTAATTACTTCCAGAGGTTCGATAAATTGCCGGGGACTCACTCACCACTGCTGTTTATACGTATATAGCCCGACAAACTCGCGTACGGCATGTTCCAAGTTTTATACTCGTCGAACTTTTACGATGGCGAACCTAACCTAAAAAAGCAGCGATCGAAGCGCGAATGCCGATTCTAATTAGATAACTCTAATTCTGGATTTGCCACGAATACGAAATGACGAAATTTTTCTTTCCCCGAACGAAACATTTATTTCACCCGTTTGAAATTACTTACTATCCACTTTCTCTATTTTCATATTTTAATTCCGCGTATCACCCGGTCTTTCGCGTCATTCGTTTTCCTCGATCACTTTGACATTTTGACACGGGTGTACCATTAGTATATCTTTTAGGCACTAGTGTTTTTTTGTATCTCAACGAAAGATCCGGAATATCGTTTCTGTTTGGAGCGGGTCCCGTCGATTTATCGTCGGTTGCGAGAATTTGTAACGGCCGGGAATTTTTACCTGGAGCTTCGTGAGGAGTTTTAGAGCCCGGATATTTTTTTCCACTCCTACATTATGGATAGGCTCGCAGAGTCATCGACGACTGTTCTCTCCATCACATTTTCAACTGTTCTTTTTTTCTTCAACTCCTCTTGTTAATTCTTTCGTCTCGTAATATTCCTCTTACGTGTCTTACGTGTGGTCGGCAAGACGCGTCATCTCGAAAGACCGAAACATTCTCGCGATCATCATCGATCCGGATCTGTTTGCTAATTTTTCTTCCACGCTCTTGCCATTCCCCTCTCTTTTTTTTCATAGCGTTTTTTTTTGCAACTTCAGCTAATTTCGAAGCATTAAACGCTTCGCCGGCTATTAAAGCGACGGCCAGACTCCGTTTTATCACTCGGTCGTGATTCCGAGAAATCACCCACTCGAAGGAATGCTCGATTCAACGAGATTCGTGCAGCACAGAAAGAGAAAGACGGAAAGGCCTCCGCAATCTTTCCGTGAACGAAATTCCTTTCGCGGAGAACTCTTTCCGGTAATTTATTATTGCTCCGATACAACCTACAGGGATATCTATGTATTTGAGGCTTCCAGACAATTCGTTTATGTTCGAAACGGAAATATATTTATGTGAACGATTTATCAATACTCTTTATTAGTTTTACTCGTAGGACTTTCGTAATATCGTTATTGCGTGGAATTTTTCACCGCAGAGGAATTCGTGATATCTGTATGTCTTTCCTAACCGGAAACCAACCAATTATCCCGATAAATCGGTCGATTTATCTTTCGCCATAAAGTTTGACGAAATACCAGCGTTTCTTGAAAACTTTTTTTCGTTTCTTCGATACAAAAGAGCCGACTGTATACACTTGTGGCTTTTGCCACGTCACACGGCGAATATATTAAACGCGTGACCGTTGAGCCTTCGAGCTCACAGGAGAGTTTCAAGAGTCACTTATAATTTCAAGAAGAAACGAGCACAAATATTATTTTCGACGTAATTGGCTCAGGTATACAGGTATACAGTTACGATTTCTCAAATTAGCAAAATGCATTTAGTTTTTATCGGCAAGAAATAAACTACGATTTTGATAAAGGTAATCTTTCGATTTTCAGTCGTCTTTTTGGGGGAACCCGCACTCACAAAAAATAGTCAATGAGACTCAACTCCATTGTCAACTTAAAAAAAATTCATAATTTGCGCATTATTATTTTACAACTGTGAAACTGTAAATGACGTTGCTCGTATGGCTTGAAAGGAGTGTCGATGGGCCATTAGAAAACAGACATAACTGTTTTGTGTGGAAGCATTAAAAAAATAAATAAATAAACTTCGGTCCTAAAATTTTCGGCTGACATTTAGAAATTCTCAACACTTTAAACATCCCTGTGAGATGCGAAGCGTTCACACTAAAAATATCCTCCAACACTTTCGATAATGAGCGTCAGCTGTCGTCGATTCTCTCGTTCTCTCGCTCTTTGTTGTATATAGTTCACGACAAGTAGCAGCAGGCGCCCACAAGGCAAAGCGAGCACACGCTGCTATTCACCGTTGAAATGAAAAGAGGACCCGACGCCTTGTATATATAGATTTACGGGGTGAAAAGTCACGTAAGGGTAACCGGAGACTCGTCTCCGTTACACGCCCTCGAAGAAAACACGTGCCCGTGCGACACCACTGTCCGGTGAACCCGCACTTTTGAAACACGATCTACGGCACCCACATCACACTCTCTCAGTTATTATCGTTATATAAAAAAAAGGAATACTCTTAAGGTTTGACATTGTTTAACATTTCAGTTTGTTTGCGCACATTTTCAAAAGATTAACGATCGTTAACGACAATGTATCTACAACGCCTTTTTGATACAGCAACAAATTGAGTAACGGGGTCTTGTATCAACATGTTACAACGTTAAATCCCGTTATCTTGTAACGAGACTCTCCCTCGCAGACGATGTGTTGTCGAACTCACAATCTCTCTTGACGGTTTCTCCGAGTATACGGCACTTCAGCTGTTGAAATTAGTCGGAAAATCGTGGGTATCCGCTGTTTGTGAAGGAGAGAGAGAGAGAGAGAGAGAGACAGAGTTAGGGTTGTCGAGAATTCAGGGAGGGGTGATTCGGAGAGCGTAACCCGTTGCGAAAATCGGCCGATAATTATTTAGTCCAGAGCCACAATTACGGTAAAGGGTCTCGCTTCATTTCCCGGAATAATAGCTCGAAACTGTAAATCAGAGAAACTCGGCCAGTGTCCTCTGGCCTCCCCGCCCCTCGGCGTTGCCTCATAGAGCGAGAGAATGAGGATATGGTCAACGAGGTGGATCCGCGAGCTGTGTGTAAAAGAGAGAATAGAGAATTCGCTCGATTGTCCGGGGAGACCGCGAGAAAGAGCGAGCGCGAAGAGAATTTGCACGGTTTTGGCGATGCGATAACCGCACAGGACTTTGAGGGGATTGGGTGTAGGGTGGGGACCACAACCATCGCCAACCGATTCTCCGTGATGCACTCTCTGACACTTTCAACATTGTTGAGCGATTACCGAGTGACAAAGAGCCTATATATAGAGGTTCGAATGTTCGTATCAGAGAATCGATTTACCGACTCGTCACCACGATGAATAAAGCAATTTCGTCAGACACATCAGTCGAATTTCCGTAAATTCGTAATCAACAAATAAGTTTTTATTTTTTATTTCGTTATGCTTATTGCACAGAATCGTATATATATATATATATATATATATATAATGCGGATTGCTCGAAATCGGAGATCTGTAACTGATCCCAGATACTTGACAATTAATCCGGATCTATATTACAACAGGACTGCCACTGCTTCAAAATGGTCGACGAAAGGACACAAAAATGATATAGGTATTGACTGAAAATTGATTAAATGGAGATTTTTGGAAATCACTTATGTACTTTAAATAGCGTGCAGGATTTTTGAAATTGTAAACTGACACCAGGAACAAACAAAAAATTTATGGATTTCAACGAAAATTTCTTACCCGGTGGTTTTGAGGTCTCAGATTCCGAATTTGTGATTAGTTATATTTCAACATATTCATAGCTAAATTTTGTCGTAAAGTAATGTTTAATCTTCGTTTTTTTTTCAGTCAATTTATTTTTCTATTATTTTTTCGCTATAATCATCCTTATTCCGGCATAATTTTCATGGAATCTTTTATTTATCTCTATCTGCAAGTTCGTCGAGCTAAAGGTCCATTACAATTTAAATCACTGGATATATGAAAATTATAAAATAAGTTTCGACTTCCGGCATCATAAAAATGACCGAAAATAAGAGAAAAAATATTTAAAAAACTGAAGCAAGAGTGAAAAAGATACGTCACATTCGGGAAGTGTATAAAAATATATAGTTTGCTATAAAGATAAAAAAAATATTGTTGCTTTTCAGTTACTGTTCTGATCGTCCAGCCATTCCGCAAAGCACACGTATTAAACGCGTGTCACAGAGCTTTCCGCTGCGGCTCAATGAATCCAAGCTTGGAGGTTTCCCTGCTCGCGCGTGGCATAGAAAAATCGTGGTAAGCAATAAATAAATATATATATATATTTAAAAAAAAACAGAAAATATAAATAAAAACTGTGGCGTGTTCACCGGCAGTTTTTAGCGCTTTTTTTTCCGTCGACTCTTCTCTTTATGCGGTTTCACTCGCGAAGTACCGAGGGAAAAGACATTGATAGATGTTAACGAATTCGAATTATAACAGTGAACGAAAAAAAAGAAAAACCGATGACGACGAAACGAATAGAGGATATGGATAATAATTTAGAGTATAAAGAGATGAAAGCTTCTCGCGAAAGGGATTTAAAAAAATTAACGAGAAAGCGATGAAAGGCAGTGGAATAATAATTGACCAAAAGCCACGGCTCCGAGCGATATTCCATGACGCGGGAGAACGCGGAACGAAGAGTGACGAACATTTTCTCGCATTTTGCTCGTCGCATGGGTTCTTTCAGGTTCAAACGAGAAATTCGCCGTTATCACCTTTTTTTTCTCACTCTCTTCAATTATGCAGAGCGACACGGAAATATAACTCACGGTAATCTGCAGATTTTTTTCCTGAAAATTCGTTCGGCATTATCAACGAATGTATCGAATTTTCGATTTCCAGTAATTCTTGATCTTTATTATATTATTACAGTCAAATATTATTAAGAATAAAATGCAATATTTGAGGTTGATGGCTCGAAGAAAAATCGAGATCGATTTTTTCTCATATTTTCGTTATTTGACATTTTAAAAATGAATCCACGACAAAAGTAATTCACAGTGTGAATGTATAGTGGGAATTATTCAGGTAAAAAAATCTTAGAAATAGAAGTATTCTCGAAATGAGACGTCGAATCGATCAACTTCATTGACTAATTCTCGGGGTTTCGATATATATTTTTTTTTTCATTAGGACGAAGAAGGACCCGCGGTGGGAGGTATGACATTTTTGCCGCTCGATCAACGTGGCTTCGCCCATATCTTCGTCTATACTAAAGTGTCTTTTGCTCAACATTATTCATCCTTTACATCCCCTTAGTTTTTTTTTCTAATTTTTTACAAAAGTTACTTCGCCATGGACGCAGCTCGGTCGTGATGGTTACTCGATCGTTTCGGTAACCGGTGAATAGAAATGGAAGAATATAAAAAAAGACGAGGCGTATTGCCTCCGTATGATAGCTCTATCGCGCGCGTATACGACCTCCAACTTCGTTGGGTCGCTTGGTAACTCGTTCTCGTTCGCCGAGCGCAGCCACTCTCAACCGGGTGAGGGGTGCGTTCTATACTATGGCGCAAGAGGGTTGTACGTCTTCTCTCATTTTCTCCGCTTCTTTTTCCCGTGCAACCCCCTCGAGGCGTTGCGGTCTTTAGGAGCGAATAAAAGGAGAACGAGAGTACCGAGATCTTGGGTTATGCAGCGCTCGTTCTACCGTAGACACTAAAACACACACACACACACACACACGAATATACGGTATCGCCAAGAGATAGGAAAAAAAAGCTGTTGAGGTGGTGAAATCTTAATGGTTGCACTTAAACTCGGTGTAAAATCCGTCTTTCCTATCTTCCCCTTTTGTTGCAGATTCAAGCTTCCTACGCTACGATTTTCATCTCAATAGTGCCTACTCCCGCACCCCCCTACTCTCTGCGCCCTTACCCCATCCGAAGAGAATTGTGATATCCAGAGAGATCTCCGCGAAAAACCTTAACGAAAGATCTTACGCGACAGATTTTCACGAGAAAACGCAACGAAAGATCTTCCCAATAGATGTTACGTTTCGCGTCATTGAGGAATGATAATTATTGTCCGATGTTTTTTTTTTGTTGGTATATTGATGCCTGAAAAATTATCCATCGAATATAATATTTGGACGTGACCGTACCGGCTTCTTTAAATTCGCATAAAAAATAAAATAAAATAGGAACGAGATAAAACCCAATATATATTCAATGTATAATTTTACCAACGGAAAATTTTAATTTCCATATATTTTTCGTGTTCGTTGGAATCTTTCGATATTCCAATGTCACGAGGATAAACCGTTGAGACAGTGGCGGAAGACGATTTATTCCGCGTGCGGCTCTCTTTTCGATTCTTTATTTCACTTGGAAATGAGGAGTAAGGGGTTCTTTTCATTCGCGAGAAATCTCGTCGCGGTGTTGCGAGCGCTACACACGCCATTGCCAGAAGGCTCCGGTCGCAGTTGGAAGCTGTCTCATTCCCGAACGCGCGAGACAACAAGACCGTGTCAAGATATTTCTCCAAAGACCTTGCCCCTTCGAAGAAGCCTTTCTCGATAAACCCGACTGGCAAAGCTGTGCGCTCTTGCAATATTTTTTTTCTTCTCATTTTTCGGTGTCTCGTCTATTGACACTCGAATTTTGTTGGCTCAGTTCCTTCGACCGAGAAACTGTACCAAAAATTGTTCGTAAAACACGCATTAAAAGATGAGAAAAAGTAATTTTCCCATTATTTCCTTCGTTTCTCATAAAATATAATAAAGTCGCATTTACAAATGGTCATCTCCGCCTAGGTTTGGCCGATTTACCGGTATTTTTAGTGTTCTAAAAACGTCGCGGGTTGGTTTGGTGCCGCATGGTTCACCCCGATTTTTCTGTTTTTGGAACGGCGAGACGCGTTATAAAAATCGCAAAAATTAAATGGTAATGGAGCTGATTTCGGAATATCAAAAAAATAAAATAATGAAATAAAATCCTAATACCATGAACCAAGCTGCATTCTCACGAGGGAGCGGAGGTATAGCTATTGTATTGAATTCATTTTTTTTTGTTACAATGCAAAAAATAATAATTCCTTGTTTTGAATTCCATTCACCGGATTATCCCGATGCATTTTTTCTACTGATCACGCGTTTGTCTACTGTATTATCGGAAATGTAAAAATTCCATTAGGAAGTCACCAAAAACGGATGTTTTCGACCCGGTGATCGATGACCAACACTGTGATGGACGGTTATAATTTTAACAAAAAAAGACTCAGTTAACCCGATTTATGACCTACGGTACACGAAAGAAAAAAAAGTTTCCTATACGTTAATAATTAATCACAAGTTTATCCCGAAACTCGGGAGATGCATAGTTACAAGTTACAAAACTATATTAGAGTATATAATAAATACCGGAATATACACAGGACTGAAAGTTTTAACAACATATACGCCCGGGGGAGAATGTACTATTTTATACTAAGGGCATTTCGTAAAAAATCGCTCAACGTTCGACTCTGCAGTCTTTGCAATTTTATTCGTAATTGAAAATTCTATTACCCCAATTCTAACGGAACTTCAGAATATTTGATACTTTCTTCGCTCCCGGTCATATGTATTAAAAAAAAATTACAACCAATTCGAGTTCCGCTTTGAGAAAGAAATTGAAGTTCAGATGAAAGAATTCGTATTAGTCATCCTCCCGCTTGTGATTCGTACATGTGGATAAGAATAAGCGTATAGACGATATAAGAGCGTTATAAGAGCCCCGACGAGTCGCTCCTCTTGCGAGAGAGACAGGTGACTCGAGAAGCCATCTGGCGGTGCGATAGCAAAGTTCCGTAATATATACACATAGGTTTTAAAGCCACTAACTCGTAATATCTCTTAAAATCTTTGATCACTTTTGTCAATTGTTATTTTCTTCCCCAAACTGTTATACATACCGCGATACTGTACTAAGAAAGTTTTTTTTACCCGGACAAGATACACTGAAAATGCATTAATTTTCAGCATGAACAGCACTTTCCACTCGACGTCCTATAAAACCCATATTAAATAACTCTGCTATATGTTCGTATAACGCCAGTATCCATATGGGCAAACATTTCTTCTAAATTCTCATAGCTAACCTCTATAACATCCCCTCGGAGCATCTGGCAATTTTACCTCGAAAAGTTAAAAATTACCCATCTAACTTGCATCATTACAGAAAAAAAGAACCAAATTTGAAAGCCTCGAGGTCGAACGTACACTGATTTGGTACGGAATATCCCATATAAAAGAGAGGGATAGAGAGAGAGAGAAATAATTTTTCGCGCATATAGCGGAAAGTCCGGTATGTGGGTAAATGGGTAATACTAAGTCGGTGTAGGTAGGTAGAAGCCATTAACCGACGTGAGTTACGTGCATACAGGTACGTGTTATAGTAGAGAAAACCGTGAGTGTACCCACGAGCCGTCTCTCTCTCTCTCTCTCACTCTCTCTCTCGCTCTATTCACTCCGGGATTCTCTCTCGTAACCCATTCCCCGGGCACTCTGCTATCCAGGTCCAACTTTTTTTTATGGCCAACATCAAAACTGCATCTTGCTCCATCTCTGTCGTGCATTATATACCAACAAACATGAAAACAGCACAAAAAACGTCAGTATCACCTGTCGAGCTGCGGTTCGCGTCTATTTAATTTCGTATTAACAACATAACGAAATGATTGATCGAAGTCTCAAACTCGAAAACTCCTTTGCGTCTACTCGCGATGAGCTTTCAAAAAATAACGCCCCCTCTCCCGACGAAGCTAAGTCGTTCAATTTCATTTTCATACTTTTCTAACCTATTTATTTGTACCTCAATCTACCTGCCTCCGGGCCTCTCTAATCTCATTCTCTTCGCAATAATTTACACTTTAAAATGACGCTTGATTCGTCGAGCCACGATTTAGAGAGATTTTTTTTTCACAACTTTTTTAAAATCTGAAAATCTTAGAATTTTCAACGAACATTGCATTATCGTTTTTACCATTATCTAATAGAGTAACGTGTGAAGCAATTTTCAGACCGTCTTATTTGAGAATCCGTATGAGGGTTGGAAAAAAATTGATAACAGAGTATCTTTGGAACGGTATATAATAATAAAAGATAGCCGGGAGATAGAAAAGGGGCAAACGCCGTTTCAGCAGATACGTTGTAAAAGCATTGTCGGTACTTTATCGAAACGTTATTCCATGGCGAAACAGCAAAAAGGGGCTATTAGCGGACCGGGTGAGTTACAAAGGAGCGGGTTATGAGAAGACTTTTCCCGTTTTTTTTCGTCCTTTTTTTACGTCGGGCATTAAAATTTTATCTCCGTTGGTGGCAATGATGGCGGTGGTGACACGCTTTCGGCGATTCTCGGTTACCGCGCGGTTGCCGCGCGACAGCCAAGGGGTTTACTGGTATAAGCGAGAACATCACTGAAAAAGTCTTTTACTCCATCCATTACTATCGGTACGAGCGCGACATCGACAGCTAATCGGAAGGCTCGACGATGAGTCTCGTGGAGCTTCAAAGAGTTCCCGCGAGACTTGTCATATAATTATGGCGTTAAAACCGGAAATGATATCGGAGAAATGTTGAGATATATAGAAGCAAGCCAAAACATAGAACGCTATATTGTAAAAACAAATCGATTTGATTGTTAATTAAAAATATATATATCCCATCCGATTCAGAGAAATCCCACTTGATTAACGTACATTTCGGAATCAATTTTGCCCGATGCTTTATTTATGCATTTTATTTTTGTATCAAATCATAACAGTTATATTGCAATACCGCCGTAAACCCAGCTTTTGTTCATTCTCATGATTAAATAAAGCTACCGTGAGTTATCCGGGTATAATGCTCGTAAATTAGACCAGTATGTCGGTCCGTGCACATTCGTGGTTGCGACAGTATACCATTGGTGGATGCGACAAAGCTCGTTCTCGCGATCGAGGGACAATATATATATACAAACCACCCACACACACAACGGGTGGATAGGATTCACGAGAAGATCGATATATCCTATTATTCCGAAGCTCATCTTCTCGATACGAGAACGATTATGCTCGCAAACCGGACACGCACCATGTACGATTGATAACGAATAATAATATCAAAATCACACAAACTAGATATATATACATACTTAGGTTTAATCGGGACAATTAATGAACACTCAATCTCCTACGTTTGCAGATTTTGTAATGAACAAATCTCGATTATTAATAGTTTGACGGTCGTCACCTACTATTGTTAAACATGAAAATACTTCACGGGGTAATGATACGTGTAGAAAGTATCATCACAGTCCAATAAAATTATCAACGGGTCTACATTTTTATAATTTTTCAAAACCAATTTCGTATATGAATAACAAATACAAATTTTTGTTCGTGATAGAATTTTTTATCCCTAGAAATTTTTTTCAATAAAAGTAACGGATAGACGACATCCCCACACAACTAGCAATCATTCGATTTCGAGAATTCTCGGAGCATTTTGCTTGCTCCTGAGTCGAACCAGCGACCCTTCGTGGTTTCATCATCGTGATACACGTAGACACCTTTAATCTTCCCTCTTCCGGTAAATTCATCCTCCCCCCCCCTGGTCCCTTTGCGGATATCTATACGTTTTCGTACGTATAGCAAAAGGACTATATAGTTATGCAGGTATCAAAAGCCACGCCCTGGGCGATTCGTCCCCCCCGGCCCCGACGATAACGAGCGAAAGAGAGCGAGAGAGTGGTCCTCTCGGCCTCTCGTCTCGTCGTGGCCATCCCGGTTATCCCTCCGACCATCTGCAGTTTCTCCTGGTCGAGTCTCGGATGAGAATTTCAAATGAAATTTATCGGTCCGTACCACCGCCTCGTGCGTTCTATCGTACGTCCAATTTTGCAGTTTGAAAGAGAGCATGAAAATCGTGTAAGAGAGAGAAACGTATATAAATATGTATATACAGAGGAAGGGGGAAAAGCACTGAAAGGAATATTTCGCTATTCACTCGGACTCCAATTTTTTTTCTCGTAATTGCTGGTGCGCTCTCCCATTGATTGGTCGCACAAAAAAAAAAGGTTTCGCGAACTTTTCGGTCGCGGAAGGAAAAAGAAATGACGGGCAATTATTCAATCCATCGTAACCAGCCACGAGAGTGGATCGTGAAAAGTGACCCGTGATATAACGAACAAAAATTAGGTCGCGTAGATGATGGCTATGACAGCGAGTCATAGTCATATCAAACAACAGTGTTGTAATTTCGATGGGAATATTTTGACGGACTTGTATACAGCCCTGCGATTCCGTACTTGCTACCGACAACTATCGGTGTCGTTAGCCAGCGGATAGCCTATGACAGTTGCGTCTTCAAGGGAAAGGCGCAACTCTCATAGGCTATCGCTTGCTAACGACACCGATAGTTGTCGGTAGACAAGTACCCCATTGCAGGGATGCGTTTCTGTACCAGACGCGATATCACAGCGTCCACCGATAGCCTATGAGAGTTGTGCCTATTCGGTGGATCTTCCTTGCAATAGGCTATCGGTTGACGCTATGATATTGCGCCTGGTACGGAATCGCACCCCTGGTCTAGAAACTCCCTCGCTGAACTACCGACGCACCACTGCGACGAAACGGAACGTCGGAACAAGGAAACAGATTATTATCATCATTATTCCACTACGCTACAGCTTTGGCACATTATGAATCAGTTAATCTCTCTTTCAACTCAGTGTTATATTCGTTAATAAACATTGTTTTTTTGTATTTACAAAACTATCCGCCCGGTTCTTTGTGAAACTTCACCAACACTCCCGTTTAGACTTTTTTATTTATAGATACTATACCATTTATTTTATAATAAAAAATTGTTGAAAAAAATTTTGAAATAAAAATTTGTAGCTCCGCCAATCTCCCCGCTGTTCCTAGTCCTTTCACATCATGATATACCGATTCATACTGTAGCGTAATAGCGATTGATGTTTACACAACAATGGCGAGTACGCTCGGTGCGACTCGAACCTTTTTTCTTAAATTTATTTCGTATGGGTAATAACGAGCATGGATATGAGGAATTTCCAGATGATAAATAAATATCGCTGTCCATGAACGATCGCGATTTCAATTGAGGGAAAAAGAATGATCACTACCCATTGAAACCAATGTCGTGAATGTGGTCAAAGCGTGGGGTGATCGTTGGTTCGGCCGGTGAGGGAACAAGTGCAATTTCTATTTGCCATTTGCCATCACATGTTATAGGCTCGATCGTACAAGAGAATTCTCTCTCTCTCTCTCTCTCGCTCTTCTTGTATCGCCGGCTAGCAAACACAAACAGTACGGTAACTCAATAAGCCCAATTTGAGTGGATCAATCATTGGATTTTCCGGGGGGTAAAAACGAGACTGAAAGAGAGTGTGAGTACCTTTTATCGCTTCTATAATGGCTTGGCACGGCCAAACAGCCGCGCGTCACTATTCAACGTAAAATTCATCGTGATCGAACTCGGTGCAGAAGAGAGAGAGAGAGGAAGAGAGAGAGAAAGAGAGGCCTATATATATACGTTTTTATTTTTATTCATCGATAACTCGCCACAGCCTCGGGGAAGGGGGCGGGTGGCTTTATTACTCCAACAGTCGTGTTCCCTCTAGTTTCTCAAACCAAAGGTATGCACACGTGTCCATGCGAATATGTATTCGTATCTCGTTTGAACGAATACTCTATAGCTAAAATGCTATTAGCGCATACGTTTACCATCATGCAAGCTTTGGAGAGAGATGGTAACGGCGAGTCATCTTTCTATCCGTGTAATATATATTCATGCATGCATTCCTATTGACGAACGGCTAGGCTCTCGCTTCAATGGCATCACAGCCGGAGTATGTTTGTGCTTCTTGATTGAATGGTTGAACAAAGTATCCGTTGTTTCAGCTATATATAGGGTTTTATGCACCGATTCCAGGTTCACTCAGGCATTCACCTATAACAAGGGAGAACGAGAACAGCAGGAAAAATCCTCTGCTCTTTCCCCTACTCTAAATAATAAATACGAAGGAGGCTTTGACTCTGCGGATATAACGGAATCTTCATTATACTCTACTTTCGTTCTATATCTCGTTCATCCTTGTTCTCCGTTCGTAATCTACCATTCATATTTCATTCGTGTAATCTATCCTAGACCTTCAACGGTATCCGGGTCAACCTCGATACTAAGATTTAATAAGAGGTTAACGGTGATGTGCCTGGTCCGAGGAACTATCATTTAATGCAAAAATAACCAACCCACACTGATCCCTTAAACCATTTTTTTTCTAGGCCGCGTAAACATCCCGCAATCTCGCTTCACCCCTCATTTGCAAAAGCTTCCTATTTAAAATGCGCGTATCACAAAGTTTGCTCGAATGTTTCGTAAGCGCGTAACCCGGTTGTCAATTTCACATTCTTCTTCGTCGTATTCCTTCATTCTGTCTTTTTCTCAACGTCGATAAGACGATGTTATATAGCATATTACATAATGTGGGGACTCTATGAGAAAATTTTTAACCCCGATAATATATTGGATAGCCGAACATCTCACTCTAGGATCTTTTTTGTTTCACAATTTCCCATCGTAATATCACCGCTTTATTCTCCCTTTCACCGAGAGATATCACACCAAAGATTGTATCGGCGAGACTTTGTGCCGGATAAAAATGATACGCGTTGCTCTCGTCGACGGTTAGCGATACGGGAGAATCCCGAGAGTTTCTTCAATCTTCTCCTGCTTTTTTTTTCTGGAATATATGTTTATGTATACGATACAGAGAGACAAAAAGAATATAGCCAACATACTCCGAGTGTATGTGTGTGTGTGTGTGTACGGCAGAGGGGAGGAACACTCGCGCGTGAGCAACTTAGAGTTGAACGAAGACGAAGCTTGAGGATTGCGGCGAAGATTTGCAAAACTGGGTCATGTTTACCATCGAGAAGAAGAAGTGACAAAGGAACGTTTCAACGGTATTTGAGAATCCGACAAAGGAAAATGTTTCAACGAATTGAGAATTCTCGATGAACATGGGCGACGACCACCGAGAACGCTTCCGTGTATATACGAACGATGAAATACTCCTACATCTAACATTTCGATTTCTCACATTATGAATTGCAATTTTCGAAACTAGAAAGCGAGGATACTGCGGGGATAAAAACAATATACTCCGTGACATTGGTAAAACTACATTTCACGAGCGTTTTTTTTACCATGCGTGGAGCAGACAAAGAGTCGGGTAAAAGTTTCTCGCAAAGATCGAAGTGATCCTCGTTAATTCCTTACTTGGAAAGATTGGTTTCACGTTGCTAAATGGGGAGGGGTTATAACGTCGAGGGGCAAAAGTGCGAAATCTTTGTTACCAAAGTTTCGGGTGGAAATTTCTTCCGTTTCATTGTGCAGAGAAACGAACCACGTTGAAATTTCGATTCGGTCTGCTCCACGGTGGGGCCTGACCCATTATACAGATGAGAGGCGCCACGTTGTCGTACACCATCGAATCTTGAATTTCGTGGACGCCGGAGCAAGGGATCTCGCGGACGTACCGGAGGGTGGACAGACCCCTCTCGAACGATTAACTTCTCGCCGCAAAGTCCGTGAACTCCTAACGAGAGACCGAAGCTTCTGTACCCGTTGCTGGAGAGGCCCTTTCACCATTTCGTCGGACTTCTTCTTCCTCTCCTTCTTCATCATCTTCGTTCCTCTCCAACAGCTCGTCCGTACAGTTACTCCGTGATCGTAATTCGAGCAACGAGTCTCCACAGCCAGTGACCGAATAATTAACGGAGATTAATTTAGTTCTTGGTGAGCCCGAGAACTCGCCATGTTTCATTCTTCATCGGGTTCTCGGATCTTGCTCTCAGTCACGCATTTTGTCTCTCTCTCTCTCTGTATCTTTAATGCTCCTTTCACTTGTTCTACATTTATAATTTATTTTTCCATGACACCTGTAAAACGTGTGGCCAAGTTAACTTTAAAAACACGGTACTACGAATGGCTATACCGAGGTAACAAGATTCCATTTTAATGTTAACCCTGTGGTGATGTTCGTACGAGAGAAGATTACGTTATTGACTCGGTGCGACAGACGCTGTGACTTATAAATTCTGAAAAATTCAATTGGACCAATGATAAATCCGTACGAACCCGATTCTGGGCAACTTTCGTAGACGTGACATCTTTCGGATTGTCGCTTACTTTGCTATTTAAAGATTACAGATCGTGGTTCACGAACCCTGTTGATCTTTACGATTCCATTCAAGATGCATATCAGGAAATCCCAAAGCGCGTATATCGCACAGCCTATAGCGGAGATTGAATATGACGAGAGAAGGGGCCATCGGTTTCTCCTTGTACCTCGACAGAGAATATCATGCAACACAACAGCGAAGCACGGACAGCACACGGTGCACCCGAATGAGGGGTGGAGGAGTAAAGGGATGATGAACAAAGCCTAGCGCTGTGTAAAGCCAGTTTAATGGACCGAAACTCGGTATTAAGCCATGAATACGGAATGGCCGTGCACTTAGCCCACAAACCTATTTACATATCCAACGTCATAGCGTACCCGCTAGTACTTCTCCCACATTCTCTCGCTCTCTCTCTCTCCCCCCCCCCCCTTCTCTGTGTCCTTACTGTTTTCGCTCCCTACGTATTTGAGGGTTGTAAACCACCGCTCCCACCTCCCGGCGCTAGAAGATCGTCAACCACCACCGTGATCTGCCGCGAATGACTCAGGCTAGGCGTAGACGCGAAGCGAGAGAGACTCGACCATCCGAAGCGAGGTCTCGTAACCCTGTAATTCTCGTTGGCGCGAATGCCAATTGACGCAGCAACACCACTGTACCATGAACTTAGCACGATCCGTATAACCGAAGCACCGCAACACCTTGCAAACCTTGTTCACCGTTTATTTACCTATTAACCTAATTTTGCGCGAAATCTATCTTCAAGACCACCGGCAGAAATCTCTCCACCTCTTCGTTTCAAGCGCCGCTTGAATCCTCTGCTTTCAAGAGCAAACTACCGTATCACGTATAAACATGTCAATGTTCCAAAGATCGTGTTTTAAGAACAGTCCCTCTTAGCAGCGGGAATAGATGATATTGACGCCGGATTGGATGATCTTAAGACTGCACCTTACGTGTCTTGCAATAAATCGTTACAACGATGGTTTAGCAATTGCAGGGAAAATTACCTCTTTCCTCACCTCAGTGAGATAGGATGAGGGGATATATATATATTGACTGCTCGGAAACAAAATGGCGTAACCCACCCAACTTTAAGGGTTAAAATAGTCCGATGGCACTTTCTTTCTAGTCCATACTATTCCTAGACATTGTTTGCGGTTGAGGTTTTGGATTTTCCTGGATATACAAAGTAACACTTGTAAGGTCATTGTTTTGTGTTATATATATGATTCTAGTAATTTCCCCGAGCAAGCCCATGGTTGTTCATCTACAATATACAATAAGTATTTTCATATATACTATATTATTCACCGTCCCGGGATATATTTTTGTACGATACAAAGCATTTCGCGGGGTCGCGGTTTTCAACACGATGCTTCATACCGTCAATCGAGTTATCGAATAAATATAAATTGGTGCACTATAGAGATTGTCCACTGTTATGCAGTCAACCGTATGCACCTCTCTTTCCTCTATATAAATATAGTGCAATATACCCGGCAGAGGATCGGAACGTTTTCCCGATGGTCTCGCGTCGCGATGGTTTTTCAGTTAATTAAATGTTAATACCTTTGTAGCGCGCGTTCAACCGTTCTTCCTCTCTGTCCACCAAGAGAACGAGTCCAATGAGTATCCAAAAGGGACGGAGGGAGAAAGAGAAGGAGAATGGGGTGGGGGAGATCGACGAGACCGAGGGTACTTCCGCGTATTAATTTTCGTGATTGCAGTTTAACGTTCCGCACCACTAGAATAGTTATGAGAGATGAAACTCGCGGGGGTTCCATCTCTCCGCTCTTTCGTTACCCTTCAACTCTCGTACTCACCCAGCTACACACTCTGGGGCGAAACAGAGGTCGGTTTTGGAGCAGCTTCTCTCTCCCTCTTCCTCTCTCATTCTCTGTACAGTACCGTTATATAGTTTTCTCTCACTCTGGTAACGATCTCACTCATTCTCTGTCTTCCTTCCAGAGCTCTTCGCGGGACACCAACAGCCAGAGCCAAGCTTTCTAGCGACCACTGCGATAAATTTTCAAACTCGAAAATTACTGCTTCAGGAGGGAGACGGAAAGGGAGAGAGAGAGAGAGAGAGAGAGGGAGAGAGAGAGAGAGAGACTTTCCCAACGTTAGCTGCGTATAGCCTTGTGCTCTCTATCTGTTCTCCTGGTTTCCCTTTCCTGCGGCTTTGAACGTTATCCCACCGTGAATTCGACAATGCGATTCTACAAATTATATTCTCATTCTCGCCATACGTGGCGCTGTGATACATATATTTCTGCGATCTCATAGAGAAACTAAACTTCTCTGTCTATCGGTGAAGGGTTGCTAAACGGCCCGAAACTTTTTCTATAAATCTCATTGAACGAACTTACTTCGACGAGTTATTCTTTGAGCTTCAATTATATCTATAATTAAACCCTGTTAACGAGTACTTCAGCGAGATATTGTATGCCAACTGGAGATATGGATTACGGTATTATACCCTATTCGTGGTTCTGTCCAGAATTTTATATATGTTTCTTTTTTTTTATTCATTTTTCCTTCACCCATTCCTACATCATAAAAGTTTCTCCAAATCTCACGCACAATTACACCGTACGATCGATTTAATGTCATATATAACGCTCCGGCCCCTTATTCTCTTCAGGTATATTAATATAATGCATAACAAACATGAAAATAGGCAAGAATCGACGAAGCGATCGGCCGAGGGGTGAGGTCGAGCGATTGTGCGTACATATGTAATACGTATACGCGTTCTATTCGAGGCATGCGAAACGATTCCGTGGCCTCTCCTCCAAACAAAATACATAGAATCTCGTTGCGGAGCGCGGAGAATAAAAAAAAATCCACACAGGCATCGGATAGACCATACACATTTTACAACCCTCATCAATTCTTCAGTGCTCATGTAGAGAACACGTGCCTCTCCACTGCGGAGGTATACAGCTATATCTATATATAAATACTATATACGATCTGTGTATATGGACCACAAAACCAACGACTCACTTCTCTCTGTGTCTTTCCTTTTGCGAGGACAAACACGTGTATGTATGTGCTCCACCGAATATCGGATCTGAGATGCCGCTCCAAGTGAATCGGTGCCTTTATATTTGCCGCTTCTTTATTAAATCGCTCGACCGGAAAACGCTGATTCATTTCAATTCTTGAAGGACCGCCCGTCATTCCCATTTGTATTCGCAAAGCCACGCGGAAGAAAATTTCCTTGAGCAACTTTCTGCGTCTACGAAACTGGTAGCGCGTTATAATCTCATTTATTTTCGGCCTTGAACTTTGTGCCTTGAACAGTCGCCTCGAAAAACTTTGCCTAACCCGTTGGGAATCGCCTATTCCGTCATCAGTTTCGACAAATTTTCCTTTGCGACACGACAAGGTACCTCGTCAAACGTTTCGCTCCACTCAATAATTGATCGTACTTTTCATGACGTTTTTTCACCTCTTATTGGTCCGTAGGAGAAATTTTACGATCGTGCAAATTGAGAGTTTTAAAATGGATTGAATAAAACCGAAACTTTGTACACCTAGTTACAAAATTGAAAAGGATCTCGGAACAGCAAAGTTCGCCACGAACTCGTCTGGTTTGCACCGAGTTTATCTCGTTCGAAACTCGGCCACTCAGTCGACGCCAGATAGTTGGTTCAATCCTCAATTCACATCGAAGCATTTACCCCGGTGTGGCACCCGGATTTTCTTTTACAAAGTAACCTCTATCGCGAGGTTCATCACGAGCGAACCAACGAGCCAATCCCTCTTGCTCGGTTCTCGCTGAACCCTCGTGAAGCGGCGCTAGAGGAGTTAGCTCAACATAAATATTGACGGATGCAAATTAAAACGCTGTGTCCGCGTGCTGATTACCCGGTTAAATTTTCAACGACCCCTCTGGTGGGCGGATCCCTCGGGCGTCGTAGCAATCATCCCGCTCATGTATGAATCCCTTCTCTCGCTCTTTCCGTTTTCTCTCACTCGCTTTTCCGACCTCGCTTAAACCGGGTTCGGTGAGGCCAAGAGCCAACATTGTCTACTGTCGTACATTATACGCCAGTTGGAAAACTCGTTACTACCCGCGATTCTTATTTGTCTTGTTTCAGAAAAGCATCAATATCTAATTCATGGTAGTCGAGAAGCCTTAACTCGTTTCCGGTTAGCAGACAAAATGGGGATAAATGAGACACAGTTCCAATTGTCATTGCGTTTGAAAAGCTGCAAATTAAATTTAAACCCTATTATGTTGGTTCGAACCCCTATTGATTACTGGATAAATTTTCTCTGCCGGTGAGTTGCTATTTCGGATAAACACTTGGTGGAGATGCACTACTCCCGTTAATCAGGCTCCTCTACGGCTCCTCTATTCGTCAAGATCTGTCACGAGCAAGAATATACCGACTCCTACGCCCTTCCGTTTCCGTTCTCGCTTCTCAATGTCGGAATCTACCAAATTACGTTCGTTCACGCAAACTCATAGAATCCAAAAGCCGATCGAATAGTTTCGAAGTTGAATTTCTCACTCTACCGCATATCGGAGCAATGCCAAGCTGTGAACGCGCACCAATCAACTTATTTATTGAGACCCGTGTTGTTCGCTCGATCGATTTTACGTCGAAAATCGTCTTGTATATGAGGAACCAGCAATTCTCGCTGGAACAGCTCTGAAGAATCGAATTGTCTTGGCGCAGAGACGCTTCACGATGGTGCCAATGCAGTATCGTCAAAAGAAGAAAAAAAAGAATGACAATTGAAATTTTTTCACGCATCCTTTCGCCGTTTCATCGTTGAGACGAGAGATATGCTTCTATTTGTTCATATGGAGAAATATGGAATTTACAAATCTGTGAAGAAATTTATGCCGACGAAGATTTCACGGACAAAAGATGGGTAAAGCTTCTCGGTCGACCGGAAAAAATGTCACAATGCCTCGCCACGGACCACAATGGAAAAATTTACTTGCGCGTTGCCGGTCTCGCTGCTCCTCCGTTTTCTCGATACTACCAACCTCGCACCGTGAATATGAGTCTTTAATGAAAGAATCGTAGAAGCGTTCGAGCGATCGCCTGGAGGCTTGTAGCGCAGATGTCGTCGATTTAAACATTTATCACTAACTTTCGAGGCTTCCAACAACTTCAAACTATAGAAGCATTCGTCTCACTATAGTAGAAATCATTAATGATTATATTTCTTTTTCGGTCAAAACTTCTAGATACAAACAGTTCGTGAATTTCGTTAATTGATACCAGAGTCTAAGCAAATTCAATTAGTCGAGGTGTAAGCAGTTTCGGTGGGAAAACATGGAAGGCAAGGGTATTTTTTGTCGTTTCGTATTAAAACGGAGATAATGATGATAATCGTTCGTCGGTGGTTACGTAGGGATGGTGCATGCAGTTGCGGAATACCGGTAGAGGGAAGTGTGGGGTTTGTGGGAAGCGGGTGTAAGTTGTTTCCCCAACAGCAGCTCTCGGGGGCTGAAAGGCATGATATACTACGTCGGCCATCTTGGATAAACTCAGGTTTGCTTCTGTATAGAGGATGGTGGTGGTGGTGAAAGTGTTCCCGAGACTATTAGCCTGCCAGACTCCTTTAGATTTAGAGGCTATTCCGATGCTTGTGGATTCCGAATACATTTGCAATATGCTTCCTTCTCACTGGCTTTTCTCTCCTGCCGGTCTAGTCGTGGCGTACGAATCTTAGGCAATACATAAATTCTCCTGGAACGACGGGCGGACGTATGTCCGTGCAAGACGTCGGTACACCACTTGTTTCTCCACAATATCGAGTCCCTCTTCTCGGTTGCCCAACCTTTCTCTACCCTCCCTGCCCCCCTCTCTCTCTCTCTCGCTCTCGCACTCTTTCACCATTTCGTGCAGACGTGTCTTTGCGGATATACAAACACATATATACTCGAATTAACAACGAAATCCTATATTTTCACCCATCGACGCATTCTCGTATGAAATGTCAATCCTCGTATTCTACACTCGTACGTCTAAACTGGGCGATGGTAACGGATCGACTATAAATTTACGTATTTCGATGCACCTGCGAGCTTTTTTCTTCCCCTCTCTCCAATATGGTGCACTACTGGCACCTAGCGCACAATATGTGGCATATAGACGATATAGTATGTATATATATTGGGGAGGAGAACACGTATCTCGCAGCGAGTCAACATGGAAATCCTCTATCCCCGAGGGCGAAACTAGGATTAATGCCCCGCTTTCACAAGTGAAAAATAACTGGTGTTCACAGGGCTGGACGCGTTTGTGTGTACCAGTTTTTTCTCCCTCTTCTGTTCTTTCCCTCTGGTTCTTTTTTTTCCTTTTCTATCAATGGAATCCCACCCGCGAGGCACGCCTTCGCGAATTAACATAGAAATCCCATAACTCGACCGCGCGTCCAACCAAACGATTGACGCGTTGACTGACGAATGAACGCTGAAAAAATTCTCTTTTATTTTTTCATCGTCCTTCCAACCCTCGCTGGAAACCCTTACAACATCCCCTTGTTCGTCGCTGATGGATCTACGTTGCGAGATCTCTGTCTCTCTCTTTATTCACACATTTCGCTGCGGTGAAAACCGCCCCAGCTATCGTTACAGCACCGCTAGAACGCTGAATACCGAAAACGATGGAATAGTTCAAGAATATGCGGACGGGGGTGCTATACATTTAACGACTCGTTGTCACAAATTGATGTTTCTTTTACGAGCGGAGTCGAGGAAGCAACGACGATCTCTCGTGTACCTTAATGAAACGCATCGTGTCAGACAAAACCGTTTCTCTCTCTCTTCCTTTAACCATCTCGCTCGTGGTCTCCCTCCTTTTACACGTATATATCTCGCAATCCTCCACTCTCAATTCAGATCGTTAACTTTAACGACCGTTAGAATTGCAAAGCCGAAGATACGGTGAACAAGGGAGATGAATAGAGTTCAAACTCCTAGTCTCCTCCGGTTGTAGGAAGAGTCGAATTCGGTAGAGTCGGAAGGGAGAGAGAGAGAGAGAGAGTGACAAGAGTTACGATCATCGAAGAGAAGATCTCGATAACGAGACAAATAACCATTTGAATTAATCGATTAATTACATAGATAATATTGCCAATGATTCATACAGCGATATTATACGATGGCCAACTCGGACGCACCGTGAGAAATTAATTGCGAGAGAACATAGAGGAATCAAGGATTTTGTTAGATTACTATTATTGAGTCGTCGCGAAACCAAATGCACCATTTTTTTCGAATATCGCAATTAATGCTCGCACGAACGAAACGGGAAACTGAGTGACTAATTTCCAAGTCCACGGTCAAATTGAGTTGAATCAGCAACATAAAAAATTTGTGTGATCGGACATAGGAATTATGGTCACGTTTTTGCCATGCGAGAAGGTTAAAGGTTGCTCCAAGTAACTAGAGTATACATCACTAAAATAAATACCTCAGGGCGATTTATTTGCCTTTGCCATAGACTGTTTGGCACAAATTTCACGTGAACCGTAGTGAAATAATTCGCCGCGTTAATTCACCTGTTTTCTCCGGGATACTTGACGACGGGGAATGTAGTTACGTGCTAACGACCGCCCTAGGCAACTGCAGTGGGAAGTGCAGTGAAATATATAGTCAAAACTAAAGCCAACGATTTCTTGAAACCATCGCATGGCTGGACTTGTCATAATTATATGCTGTGCCGAAGTCTCTGCTTCGGACGCGATTATTTCCACTCGGATAACGTAAAGCACGCGAGAGAAGCGGGACTTCCGGTCGGTTGGGCGCCCGAAATTTCAAGACGACGACGACGAGAAATTGTTCGTTGCGTTGCCGTGAGCAGGGAGCGAGCAGAAGCGGCAAAACGTAAAAATCTTTGAACCTTGTCTCTGTGTTCGCCAGCTGCAGTTTAAGATTCATTTTCCAAACTTGAACGAGAAACTCGCGCTCGGTAGAGTCTCAAAAAACGAACTAGCTGCCTTTTACTTACCCCCTGCATGTGAATTTATATATACATGGTGGAACTGAACTAAAAGTTCTGCTGAAAAAAAGCGACCTGGTGGATAGAAGTATAATGGAGAAACAGCGAACTGTGAGAGGAAAATGAGAATTTATTCGACGTTCGGTGATTTTGCTGGAAACGAGAGAGAGAGAGAGAGAGAGAGAGAGAGAGAGAGAGAGAGAGAGAGAGAGAGATCTCACCGGATGAAAGAAATCGACGATAGCGTCCTTTCTCCTGGTGGTTGGGAGATTTATCCTCGAAGTCTCTTGAACGCGGTCACGAAAGCTCTCGTATAGGGTAAAGAAACTAGTGGGTGGCTGCTAGTGAGACTACTCGACGACTGTAGAAATACTAAGAACGTAAAGTAGTTCACCCCCCTTCCCCGTATATCTTGAAATATCGAAATATCGAGAGTATCATTGCGCCGTTCTATTTCCATATCCAGGTTGGCCGCTGTAAGAGTACATGTGAGAAAACGATTTTGCTACGGTAGTAGATTTTTTGCCGAAGCTAGCAAATAAATTGTCGGTATAGTGACAACGATTATATTCGTTATGAACAAGCTCTAGTTAACATTTTTATCAAAATTATCCTATTGTCCATATTCTTGGAAAAATGGGTCATGCGATGACAACGGATTGCTGTAATAATGTATTATTTATGACTCAGTGACGGTCCAACGAATTACTGACATGCTTTTGGTCCATAATCGATCATTGAACCACCCTGCAAATCATTCACCGTCCCGATCTTAAATGCTGCATACAACTAACCGGGTTTTATATTGTTGCCTCTCTGCCTGCACAGGTGGTAATATAGTCTATATACATCGCGCTATCGAATGATATTTCAATCACCAATAAATTCGACTGGAACATATAATCCCTGTCGGTGGAGGGGGCGAGTTGATAGTCGAGAGAAATACACGCATCGAGTCCTAGCGATCGAAAGGTCTCAATCGACATTAACTTCACCATCAAATATCGTGTGTTACGCCCTTGTGTCCGTTAGGAATCAACATATAGATGGTGATATGGGAAAAGGAGAGGATTGCAAACACGTTTTAACGAATGGCCAGGATCGACACGCGCGAAAAGCGCTCGTGGAGAGTAACTTGTCGTGTTTTCCCGAGCGTGGGTGCGCGCGGAGCACTGAGTAAACTACGTGCCGCTACCTCGTTGTTTTGTTTCGTGCCTGATGCTATTCAGCAACGAAAACTCGCACGCATCTCTGGCGGGTCTCGATGTGAAAATTAAATATACCAGTAAAAGCTCCTAGGTAGGAGAGTTTTTACAGACGCACAGTGACTATAATAAAAGCCCACCGAGGATTCTCGGGCATTATTCCCTCTCCTCACGCGCTTGGACCTGATTGTCCGTCGTACACGGACGAATATACAATAGAAATATTTAAACAAAACGAAACAGAAAATTAACAAAACAAGAAACGTTAAACACCGCGTAACGAACATGCTTGTGTCGTTTTGGGCGCACGGGAGAAAGCACGAAAATGCATATTGCCTTCCGGCTGGTTCTGCCGGGAACCTCGAGGGGGCGCGCGCGTGCGCGTGTGTGTGCCTGTGTGCGCGCGTGTGCGTTAAATTCCTGGGTAAGCTCCTCCCGAAACTACCCAGTATGCGTTGTCTTTTTTTTAATACATTTTTTTTCCTCCGTGTTGAAAACGCTTCTCGGATTAACGGCTAAAGGGGAGCGGGGGAGCGAACAAAATAAAACGTGCAGTCGACGAAGGATTAAAAATGAAACACACACGCGCTTTGTATTGGCCATTTTTTTCGACCTCTTTATATACCGCTGCTCTCCCCCTCCCCCGCTCGTCATGCTGGTGAGTGAAGAGGTTTTCAATTATCATCGTGAATAAAATGAATGATAAATTAGAGAGGGAAATAATTCGCATTGAAACGAGCTCGGAAATGTCGATTTTAATGGGAGGTTACGAACAAAAAAAAAGGTCAAGATCAATTTAATTAATCAAATTCGCCTCTGCTAATTAATATCTCTCTGTGTTTTCATTGAAAATTAGATTCGATGATATCATAGAGATTTCGTATTATCGAATAAAACTAATGAGAGCATCGAACAAACCCTGCGATATAAATTTTAATATAAATGGTACGACAAAATGTGCGATTTTAGCACATTCCTTCGGAACAAGAGCACCCTTTGATAAATTTATTATTTCAAATTTTTAACACATTGAGAACATG
Organism: Oxytorus armatus; assembly: GCA_958009045.1. Lineage (NCBI taxonomy): Eukaryota > Metazoa > Arthropoda > Insecta > Hymenoptera > Ichneumonidae > Oxytorus > Oxytorus armatus. Next base: position 303,782 of record OY253744.1, read on the forward strand.
CCGTTCGAACGAATGACGGTATTAATAACCTGGGATGAATTAGAAACGTGTGAAAAAATGTTGTTCTTCCTTCGTTCCTACTTCGTCCCGATTAATTCAGAAATAAATACCGGTATACTTGCTCAAGGTGAACAATGGACAATTTCCAACTGGTGGTGAATCAATCGTTTCATGCTACATTTGTTTCGCACGGTGTATATATATATATATATATATATATATATATATATATACTCGAACGATAAATGACTGTCTTCCTCGTTGGTGCATGCGGTTCTCTGTGTAGCGCGGGTGCGATAAACGGCGTAAAAACGAGAGAGAAATGACGAACGTGCGATCTCTTCGATCGTACGGTCTCATGGATCGTACATACAAATCGCGTGTCGTTGAACTTATACGACGGAGTAAAAATGTGTAATCCCTATTTTCTCCGTGTACATTTTGTTTGTACCGGTGAATCTGAGAAAAGTTTTTATGCCGCTCGAGGATTGAAAGGAATCACACTAATATAAGCGAATACCCGGAAAAGTATGATTGTCGAATGGGAGATGCTTTGAAAATTGAAAACGCCTATTAGCCACGTTCAATGAATACATTAAAACCGAACGAGAGAAAGTTGGTGATTATTCGTGGTTTATTCCATACAGTGCTACAGAGCTTCGAGGCGAAAGCGAGACGGAATAGGGTTGGTATAACTATGTAGACGGATAGCAACCGCGTGCCACCGGGAAAGAGGGTAAATTTGTATCGCTAGACGAGGTGGCGAATTCGAGAGGGGTTTTGCTTTTACATATATACGTATATACACAGGCGCACCGCGAGATTTCGGTAGCGTAACTCTACGCTCGAAACTACGAAGAAGAGGAATTATGCCCGACGAATAAATCAAGCTTTCCTCTCACTCTCTCCTTTTTCTCCTCAGTTTTACTCCTCGCGCTCTTGTGAGCGGCAAGAGAGAATGCGAAAAAAAAGCTTTCGAGCCTTCGTGACCAACGGCACTTGAGATAAGCGCCTCTCGGTACCGTGGTAACGTTCGTAATAACGCGAAAAAAGAAATAGTCTGTATAAAGTGGGGTATATTGAAGAAAGAGAGAGAGAGGGGGAGAGAGAGAAAGAGAGACGAACGTAAAAATTACACGCCCCCGGGCGATATATCAACGGGTTTTGCATTATTAAATCTTGCTATCTTTGCTTTATTGCGGAAATTCGCTCGACCGACGAAAGAACGAAAGTGTACAACTCACACGTACATGTACACGTATATTAGGTAGACCGGTGTGTTCTCTTCGTTAAACCAATTTCACGTGAGTTTACCTGCGTCCACAAAGATTGCTTGTGTTCGAAATTCCGATGATAATGATTTACGATACGTGCACCGGGACGCGTTAGTCGGATGAGTGGCAAATTTTGTAAAATGATCATTACCAAAATTATGCTGTTGTAAATATTTAATAAAAATGATATCCTTATCTCGAGAATTAAAAAGTGAAACTTACATAAATCGTAAAAATTTTGACACTTTCCTTTATGAATATAGAGATTAACGGTGTATTCGGTTGCGGAAGTCAAGGGGTGATGTATGTGGAATGGCGATTCGTCGAAACTACCTTGAATTAAAATACATTGGCATTTAGCTCACGTTTAATTAACCAATCGACCAATCCGTCTGGGATTAGGATACTCGATGAACGTGTATGTGTGTGTATGTCTCTCCTCCGGTCCTTCGCTTCCTACCTGGTAAATTCGATAGATCCCTCTGTCTCTCTCCGATTCCTCTTTCGTCCCGGTACGGAAATTCCTAAGATATACATCGGGTCCTCTCGCTTCTCCATCTCCGTGCTGGGGTAGTTCACCCGTGTCGTATATTTTCCTACCTACGGACCCTCTGCTGGGATGCGGTCTAACCGGAACTCCATCTATATACGTGTGTGCTCGAGATTCGCGCGGAGACATCTGAGCAATTGCGAGGATCGTCTTTGGGGGTTCGTTGGGTCTGTTGGAACGACCCGTTGCGGTATATATGGTTCAGCGATCGCACCCAAAAACCCAACGTCGATCCGAGGGAAAAATTAACGTGAACCTCTCCTGCACCATCTTTCGCCCTCTCACGGAGGAACAATACCTATGGATATTGATAAATGTAACGTGTTTCATCCTTGCTAATAAAATAATTAATGGGTTATCGCGGACGTGATCTGGATCGGGAACGTGTATCGCGGGATACACTTTCTTCGATGGAACGGGGGTTATGGGATCGCGTGTGCGTGTAACGAAACGACGAACGACGAGATACAACGGAGAACCGGAGAATTGAAGAACATCAAAGGGGTATATCTCCGTGAAAACGAGAGAGATAGAGAGAAAGAGAGAAAGGGAGAAAATGCACGTGTCTAGAATCGGAAGTAAATTATCGTTGGTCCCGGAAGTATCACTCTCTCGTCGGATAGTAGAGAAGAGAGAACTTGGGCTGTGACGTGCATGCCGATCTGACTCGCGGGATTGGTTTGTATTTGTGTGTGCTTTTCCCCTCTTCTTCTCGCTTTCTCTCTCTATTTCTATCTCTCTCTCTCTCTCGGTCAAAAGCTTCAAAGCTTTTCGTTATATTGGCCGGAGAAAGCGCGAGGGACCAAACTTTCAATCGGGAATCCATAAAACTAGACATCGCCATAAACTCGTGTGTTTCCCACGATATATACAGCCACATGCATAGCTGGTGAATGTGCGTATACAAAAAAAAATACATGCCTTCTATTTTTCATCATACGCGATGGAGTATCGATGAATATATACGATCACCGGAGAGAACATCCGCATTTGCCATTCAGCTCTCCTTCACAGTTCGATTGGGAATGAAATATATATTTTTCGCTCGAAACGAGAGCGGGATCGATCTCTCTCGTTTTGCGAAACGTTTATTTTTTCACGATAGTTCTCGCGAGGCAGCGAGATAAAAGATTATTCTACACTGAGAAACAAAAAACGAAAATTATGGAGTTATCGAAATATAGCGAGGTTGGGTAAACGGCCAACGAAATATTAATTGATCTACTCGCGTGATTCAACGTGTCTATTCCGTTGAATGCACAATTTTTTTTCAGCATGTACGGTCGATCAGATACACAGAGAATGAAAATCGTGGCTCGACGTTTGAATACTTAGAAATACATTTATCGATATATACGTAGTTTTTTTTTTTTTGTCGGCTCGAGTATACCAGTTGGTTATTTTCAAGCGATCCGGAAGCTCACACGAGTATCCATTTGAGAGTATCCTCGACTAACTCTTAAACCCCGGTCATTTTGCGGATAGGTCGAGTTCCGGTGCAGGGATCAACGGAGGAAGAGAGATAAAAGAGAGAGAGAGAGAGGAGAAATTCTAGATCCGGTCATTGCTTTTTACGGGAAAACCTCTAAGCGTCTGAGGAATGGCAAGGATTCCCCGTTGCAGCCAGATGCGATCCTTTCTATTTCTTTCTCTCTCTCTCCCTCTCTCTCCCCCGACCTCTATCGCGGACTCGAGGAATTAAAGCACGAAGTTATGGATTAGGAGGACGTGATGCATTCGAGCGTGTAAAGCCCAGCAGCAGGGTGTGTGCTTTCCTCTGTGGCACACACGAAGACCGATGCTCTCGCGAGAGGGTACAGAAAGTACCGAAGAGTACGAGGGAGGATCGATGCAGCAGCAGCAAGAGAGAAACAGGGCAGCATTACGTGGTTCGCTGGGTGCCGAGGCGCCGGATAAAAGTGAGAAAGCTCGTGGATCCTCTCTGAGGTTGAGTGAGCCCGAAGGCTTAGACGCGATCCCACAGCACCGCCAATCTCTCTTCTCTCGAGCTCTCGAGAGTCTTTCTAATCAGTAGCGATCCACCGTTCATCCTTGGTGCTCTCGCTAGCCCTCGCGAGTTTTATTGCGAGAACGCTCGAACGAGCTCGTTCGCATCCCCAACGGAAAGACGGAAAAGAGACGAAGGAGCAGCAAATAAAACGATGAGAGAAGCGAGACGAGCCAACAATGGTCTTTGAGTCACTGGCCTATCCGTCATTTGCAGAGAATTCCACGCGTTTTGGCAATGAATCTGCCAAAAGGAAACTTTAGCAAGCCAAGAGGCTAAGCGTCACAAATACTTGGGCTGAAGATCTTTGCGGGAATAAATTAGAAATTTTTCTCTTCTCAGAAAATGGCTATGCGGAGCGTTCGGAAGAAATATACCGAGGATGACACGGGGAAAAAAAACTCGATAAGCGGGACAACGTGTCTTCACTTATAACCTTTTTGCACGCACAGAGTATTGAAAAACCATAGGTCCGATGGGGAGAAGGCGAGTAGGTTCAATTTCTTTTTTTTTTTCGGGGTTACACCGAAAAATTCCGAGGCTAACGAGGGTCGAGACTATCCTCAAGTCACTCTGCCATAACGGAAGTTGAACGAATAAGAGAAGAACGTAGAAATTCACGAGCAAAAAGGATTCGTAAATTCACAAACAGGGAATGAAAAAGAAAGAGGTAGAGGGAGGTAGAAAACGAAGATACGTCGAGGGTTATTTCATCCTCTGACTTCTCACGGAGGGAAAAGGACGAACGTGAAGAGGCACGTGGAGTTGAACGAGGGAGATACTCGGTAAAGGCACCCTTATCTAATTTATTCTTGATTTACCGCTGAGGAGGAACACGAGAACGGGGACATGAGATTATCAGGACACACATCACATCGTATTCGCGTACTTAAAACCGACACAAGATGTTTTCCGACCGTCGTTCTTATACGTCTGATATCATATCGCCATCTGTATATAAACGCAAAGTGGAATGAACTTCCACGACATTTGCCTGTCGCCTTGTGGATCCTGTCTAGAATTCGGAATCACAATTCTTCTTTCATTTTACGGTTGACAAATTTGTGCGAATGAAACGATGAATGAAAAATTTGCACGGATTCGCGACAAAGTAATATATAACCCGCATCCTTTTGGTACAGATCTTGTATTTTACTTTGAGTTAATTGGAAGACTAAAAGTGGACGTAATTTGGCAAGACGGAAAATTATCCGCAACACGAGAGCTTCCTCGCGTCTCTTTGGAGAGCCATTTCACTGCGTTTCACGACGAAACGGGCCAGTGATAGATGTATAAGTAGCAATACGAGACGGCATTAAATTTCAATTTACTCGTAATTATAGAGACTCCCTACGCGTCTCTAATTACCACGAGGAGGCTATTATAACTTCGTCATCGACACACATATACAGAACGCGGTGTTGTATTTGTCGAGCTGTCGCGGATTCCCCAAACATCTCTGTCTCAAACTGATGCCATTGACGTCTCCCTCGTTCTCTGTATACAGGACCCGTATACTGAGAATTGCATATAATCGCAGGTCGGCATCGTGTATAACTGTTCTCGTTTACTCTGTGTCTCGAATATCCTTCTATACTCTAACGGATCTTCGTCAGTTAAAGATACGAGCGGATGGACTTGTTACGCAATTATAATTACCGGCACATGTCGCACCGAATAAATATTTCAGAAAAGTGTTGAATCCTACAAATCTGTAATCCGAATAAATATCAATTCCATTTCAGCCGATTCCCGTCGTCATCCTCTCTGTTTTTCTGTGTGCGTAAGTGTCCGTTCGGTACCGCGTATGTCTTCCCGATAGGAGAGATATAAAAATGATTTTGCCACGGTATTCGGGATCGGCTTTCTCGTTTGCGGCAGACACGCGAGATGAAACTCCGTGGTATTTACAGATGTTGAGAGGAATGAGGGAGGAAAGATCGCGACTTTGCGCGCAGATAGCTATAGAGAGAGGAAGGGAGACAGAGGGGATGACGCGACGGAATCCCCGGGAGGTACGGGAGAGATATCCATACATAGTATATTATCCGCGAGAATGATCCAAGAGAAGCAAAAGAGAGAGTGAGATTCGAGGGAGGCTGCCGAAGAGGACGAGAGAGACGAAACGGGCGAATTTTTCTGACATCGTATATGGCACACGAGAGTTTTCATATCGAATCCTTTCAACTTCCTTAGTTGAACCCCCGCGAGCCTCCCTTCTTTCCTGCTATGCACACCCTTCGACATTACGTCAGATCTCTCAGCTCCTTTTCTATTCCTCTCTATCATCCTCTCTATCATATATATATATCATGGTTTGCCAGCTCTCAAAGTTCATTTCCTCGATCTTCACCGACACGAGTCTCTCGGCTACAGATATACGTTTCCCACAATCTTCGTCTTCCTCTTCTTCTAGGCTTTCCAAATTCTCATCGTATCGAACTCTCATCATCCAGAAAATGGAGGGAAAAAAAGTGAAGAGGAATGATGAAAAATAATATATCGAACCAGACGAGGAAGACAAATCTCTTCTCTACGTATTATACAATCATAGCGCGTTCTAATAATATGATAAAAAATATATATTGATCGTTGAAAGGAATGGAAAAAGCCAATTCTGTGAGTGAAAAGGTGAGACGACAAAGAAAAGGGAGTGTGAAATATTTACTGTTTCCTATATCTTTTAATATTAGTCTCACGTATCCTATATCCTCGTATACACCCCCATAATGAGATCCAAAAAGGGACCAAAGCGTCCGGAGTTCGGAGTGGACCATCCACTTTTTGCAACAAGAGAATTCATACCGCTCGTCGGAAAAGAGTTTTCTCCAGATCTTTCGCCCTTTCGCGTCCGCAGACGCGCACATCGCTTTTTTGACTCCTTTCGTGCTCGGAACGTTCAAAAGGGCTCGCACGACCACTGGTTCGTTCGTGTGTCTCTCGGATCGTGATTCCCTCGGGAATATACTATACCCAGAATTTGCGGTGAACGGTTTTCTCATCGTAGTAAGCGCCTATCCCACAAAAACCCTTTTTATTCCCCCAACAAGATATTCACGCACGGACAAATGCTACCTTTTCGTTACGCCAGGAGGCAGGATATACAACGAGGTGTTGTTGGACGTATTTGTATTCATCGTGGACAAAGAATATTCCTTTCTTTTCTCCCTTTTGCCTCTGACGATGATTCGGAAGTTTGCCAATCTTTGCGAAAGAGAAAGACTCTTTATTACGCATGCAATTTTTACCCCTTTGCGAATTAGCTACGCCAGGATGAAGGAAACCGAGAGAGGGAGAAGAGTGGTACAGAGGTTGATATGGAAAGAGAAAAAAAGGAAAGAAGTGGTCCCGCTGGGATACATAACACACCGCATACGCTCGCGATCTTTGCTCTGGTCGTGCTCTGTCCCGCGGGAATGAGAACGTACCGGAGTTCTCTCACTCTCGTCTTTACTCCCCGGCACTCGCGTCTCTTACTCTACCTTATATAACCAGACACAAGGATTCCTGTGTGGTATGGCCAGAGTGGAATATCCGTTATATCATCCCGCACGCGGAGACCAGCCAAAATCATCCCTCTCGCTCTCACAGCCTCTTTCTCTATATCCACGATCCTTTTATTTTCCTTCATTTTTTTCTCCGAGAGTTCGTCGGATTATATTTGGATGGTCCTTAACTCTCTTGAGAAAATCGTTAGAATTTAGTGGATTTTGTCGTTTACGGGGTTGGGTATATTATATACGTACTCGAGACGGGAGAATAGTCAGGGTCGAAGATATGAGATTGTCACTAATAGAATATAAAGCGGATCCTGAAAAATATAATTTTGCAAGGATGCATGTACATATTCAGATTTATTGCGATTAGTTTTCACTGCGCAATGTCAAAGCGTCAATTTTATTCAAAGAGTTATTCACAATATTGATGCGGTTTTTATTCTTCTAACTCCGTTTATTTGATAAAAGAAACATTTTTTATATTTTTATCAATGAAATTTTATTTCGATCAAATAAATGAAATTTTTTATTCGAATAAATCGTTTCTCCCGCGATTTTCGCGCTTTCTACCCAACGATTCCGTCTGGCCCCTTAACGGACTGCTAAACACCACTGCCAGAACTGTGCACGGCTCTCTCTGTCTCGTTTCTGCGAACCGTGTACATGACCATCCGGTCCCGCCGTCAAGAGCACTTTGCGCATCGAAGCCCATCTCTCTATGGCAATGGGATATCGAATATTCATGGGGTTTCGCGAATAGGCGATAACGACGTGGCATTTCTCGTCGAGTGTCCGTTGAACGATTGCCCTCTCTCTCTCTCTCTCTCTCTCTCTCTCTTCTTCTGTCCTGTGCGGTGTAGTATGTAGGTAATCATGAGACGAGCTTATATCAGAATCTTTGTCTATTTCGATCATATATGTAGCTTGGGAAAATCACTCTCCACGATATATCGGAGAAAATAAAAGAGATAAATCGACGAAACTCCATCGTTCTCTTTAGTCGTCGAAGAACGATCGGGTTTGTGATGCAATGTCATGTTATATATTTACCAAAGGATTGACAATCGGGTAATCGTAAATCGCATCACGGGAAACAATATCACTCGTGTCAAAGAACTCCCTTTGTCGACATGACCCATGAAAGTTAACAAAAGTTAACATATTAAAGTAGAACTTACACAGAAACAGAAGGGCAATAGAACATTGGTGGTACAACTATATCGCGAATAATATATGGTATAAATATATGGTTGAACATCATATCAAATTAGTTATGCATCCTTTTTGATTAACCAATAAATCGTTGGAAACGAGCGACCAATCTTGAGCCGCAGGTTTCGCCGCTGTTCGACGCACGGTTCAACCTCTGTTCCTCGAATAATCGTGTCTGCGGTGATGTTTTTCTGTTTTCGGAAAGCAACAAAAAATAGTATAAATTAATAGCGTTTAACGACGAACGCGAACAGAGAGAGAAAAAGTGGGGCTTGATGAAACGAGGATTCGTGTTTTATGAATACTGGGCATACATAGTCGGGACCGTACAGCTTCAAACCGAATTCGTAATGACGTACAGGAACGCGTACGTCATTGGTGTGTATATGTACCTCCCTCTCTCATAAGTATACGAGACGCCCACAGGAGCAACCGAATGCCTGTACGCGTGTTCACATACAGACGGACATATAGCAAGAGTCTCTCTCGTACAGCATCACTGCTATTACTCGAAAAGCGACGAGCACGAGGGAACTAGATATAGGGTCTACTCGACCGGGCGTTAATGCGACTCCCCCCCCCCCGCCCAACCCGGAATGTCATCCACTTTGTGAGAGAGGGCGACCAGTAGAGCAGAGCACGGAGTACAGAGCCCCGCGTGCAGAGCGTGTACATCGAACTGTGCGAACACTGCGCTCTGATGCCGCCGCTGGTTGATGCCGCACTCCCACATATACCCCTTCGCCCCAATCCAGAAACCCTGCCCGTTATCGCATATTCATGGAATCTGCAAATAGTCGATAATCACGGTGGCCGAGAGATGTACATATGTATGTATACCGTCGATGATGGTGCTGGTACTACATTGGCAGTGCCTCTGTACCGTAACTGGCACTAATAGGCATACGCATAAACGTGTAAAACTTGCGCTTCTATTGCCAGAATTTACACCCTGAACGTGACGAATTCATCATTGGGGCGAACTACCAACGACGTGTCCTCCAACAATCGTTGCATCGGAATTTGATACTCGCAATAAGCGCACTTTGACGTGCCTTTGGAACATAATCCGACATCAAGGGAAAGCTATTTTCACGGGAGTCATATAGTAAGGCAGATCAGGGTAGAAACGACAACAAAACACACTGATCCAACGTGTCGATAACGCTTCTCACTCTCTGGTATATGTGCGGCGCGTTTTCTTGTCCGTGCGACCTCTATCCCGACGTGCTGATATTGCGGGACCGAGAGATGAGAAGCTTCCGGCTTGTAGGTATAATATCCATAGTAGATGGTTGCTTACGGGGTTGTTACCCTCTCTGTATCTTTCACACACTCGTTTTACGTTGAAGCCGAGAGGAGAATCCCTGGGAGTGTCCCTACAACGGCGTGAACGCTCATCATCGGTGGGCGAAGCCGAGCCAGCTCTCGTGTACAAGATCGCCCTATAGAGCGAACGTTGCTTCCGACGTTATGTCGAGCGGTTCTTGTCTCTCTCTCTCTCTCTCTCTCTCTCTCTCTCTCCATTGGTGAGACTATCCCAGAAGCCAGCTAGGAAGCTAAAGGGTCTCGTCGCCGTGATGATGAACAGGTTCGTGAACCCCCTGGGTGCGTCCTCTCTGGATCTCTCTTGCTCGACGACGTACGGAGCGGAGCAAGCAAATGTTGATGTAAGACCCTGGGATGATCGTTGCTGTTGCTGGCGATTCTCTCACGGCGTTAACTATCGTTCCACCTTGCTTCGCTCGGTGAACAAGCTCGTACCGTTCTCTACCTCTCTCTCTCTCTCTCTCTGCAACTCGCTCTACCCTCAACGCTCAGTCTCCGAATCCTACGCTGTTCCTATGCATCCCTGCTATATACCATGTTACCAGCAAGAGCGTTAGTAGCTTGACCCGTCGTAGATCGGCTTATTGCGAGAGAGCTTGGTGTGATGGATCGATGAGGTATCTCTCCCCTGGAATTCTCCCTTCCTCCAAATGGACTCGAGAGATTGGATATAGAATAATTTAACGAGTAAATGTTGCGTGTGTTGTCAGAATGTGGCTGCGTGTAATAACGACTATTGAAAAATCATTGTCGTCGTTAAAGAAAAATATCGGAAACGGCCATGAATTGTTTTGATCGGCCATATTTTTTTTGCGAAGGGAGATGAAAAAACTTGTTCGCGGAGTTAAGGTAGTAGTCTGGTTACTTAAGCCGATTTTCATGTCTTTTTTGGAGGGCGTTTTTTTGTAGGAAAATAAAAATGAATCGTTTTAGATATTTAGGATGTTTTTATTTACATATTAAAGATACAAAAAAAAATTTGTTTGAAAAACTTTAATAGTTTATTATTATTATTATTATTGATCGAAGTTGGCACCTCGAAAAAAAAGCGCGTGGGTGGCCCCGGTGATTTTGGCTCTTGATGTTATGAGAAATCGAAAATTCTTGATAATTCTCAATCTATAGACATGTCATTCTGGTCGGAACTACTGAAGTTAAATTTCTTTTTATTTTACGACCCCTTCTTTGCTAAAATGAAAGGACTTTTTTTTCCAAAGTCCGCCATTTTGTTATTTATCCATGAAATTGAACTTCAGTAGTTCCGACGAGAATGACACGTCTATAGATTAAGAATTATCAAGAATTTTTGATTTCAGATAACATCAAGAGCCAAAATCACCGGGGCCACCCACGCGCTTTTTTTTCAAGGTGCCAACTTCGATCAATAATAATAATAATAATAAACTATTAAATTTTTTCAAACATTTTTTTTTTGTATCTTTAATATGTAAATAAAAACATCCTAAATATCCAAAACAATTCATTTTTATTTTCCTACAAAAAAAACGCCCTCCAAAAAAGACATGAAAATCGACTTAAGTTACCAGACTACTACCTTAATGCCGAGGAATCAGAGGGTTCTGGTGAAGAATAATTAGAACACATGGTGTGGTTTTCGCTCTGCCAATTACCACCACTCTCGGTCATTGCGAGTCGTCCTGTTTACGATTCAATTTGTCAATTCAATTCTCATTGGAACGACAGAGGTCAGAGTAGCGTGTACGAGAGCAAAGTATTATCTATCGTAACAGCGAAGGGCGAGCAAGGCTAGAAACGGAGGGTATGCGCGGGGGTTCGGGGCGGTAGAAATGGGTACACGCGTACGGATGTAACTTTCGTGAATCAAAAAGCGTTAAATGTAGAACATTTATCAATGCCATTAGAATCATCGTTGGGAAAATCCACCCGAGCACGCACGCACGCACGCGCACACACACACACACACACACACACACACACACACACACACACACACACACACACACGCGCGCGCGCGCGTACGTTTCCGTTTGAAAGCCGCGGTAACGATTCCCGTGCGACCAACTACCATGTTTCTCTGTTTCTCTATCTCTCTCTCTTTCTGTCCCTCTACCCGGATTCTGTGCTGTCCATGCCGGGCGGTAGGAACTATCATTTCAGCACGGTTACCGCCATCCAATGCAGTTTTCAGCGTCGTTGAACGCTTAATGACAATGTATGACCTCAAGAAACGTCAGGGGATGTTTCTCTGTCATTGTTGTGCGCGCTCTCATAGGGTTCTGTCTTGGTAACCGCAATTCGCCGCTTTACTCCTTCACTGAGTTGTTCACACCGCGAGAAAGTTTGTGCGCGTCAATAGTAGTTTCGTCGTCGTGCAGAGAAGACCAACACGTAAACCAGTATGTAGAATCTCGGAACTCTCCTCCGTCTCACTGGAACAATTCCTGATCCAATTTCTACTTGATTGTAAGTGCAAGGAGAGGAGTTTGCCGAAGGCTATGTATATGTTTCCTCACATCTTAATCCATTAATCTCGTTGCTTATTTCCCGGCAATTGGTCAGTCTCCTATTAATTTGATGGAAACTATAGAAACTTTGCAAATCTGAAGATTTATGTAGTGATGCTGGGAGTTCGCGTCGGCCTTCGTTGATGGAACGAACGATGAGCGCGAGTCGATATTCGGGCTGCCATTCATTTTATCCCAATCAATCTCAACTTTTGTTCCCCGCATTTTATCAATTTATTTCGTGCCCAATAAGGAGGGTCACCCGTTGTTACGAATACCCCGTGTCGTTCGATGAAACAAGTGTTTAATATATTTCCCGGCTGTCCGTTGGCTCAAATTCGGTTTTGTATCCGATGGAAGATAGGACGAATACTCGAAGTGGAAAAAAAAAAAAATTCTATGTGCATTACGCCTGCAGAGAGGGAGAGCCGTGAACGGAATGAGCGGGAAAAGCGTCGTTCGTACGGTTCTCAATGTCTGGCATAGAGGGCCGAGGGTGCGGAAAAAGCCAGAGCCTATCGATTCGAATCATTCGCGTTGCCACTCGACGGGGTCGGACATGCGAAAATTGGTGCGAGACTTTTCTCGTGATAGCGAATATATATAGCACCCTTTTCACCGTATGTGCCTGGGATATCACCGCACCAGGGCCACATAGCCCATAGCGTACGATGCAATTTGGTGTCTGGCTTTTCAGCTACGTCGAAATATCCGTTCGCCCAGCACAGCTGCATATAGAAGCCCTGCGCCGTTGGGTAAAAAACGAGGGTTTCGTCGTGATACTGGAATATACACATATGTGTATATATATATTACGTGAACACCCTTGGCAAGGAATTCTCTCTTTTGCCAGAGTTGCAACAGCAAGGGTATTACGGTACAGGTGAGAGAGAGGCGATAGAAAAAAAGATCGAGGAAGCAGGTGAGACTCGAGAGAGGGCAAGACGAGAAGCCTGTAAATTGAAATTTTATCCGAGCGTAGTCGAGTTTGGAAAAATCGTAAAGTAAAGAGATGCAGAGAGTGTCTGAAACATGCTTTTATACATCGCGTTCAAGCTTAAATCTCGAATGAAAAAGTTTCGCACGGAGACGACCTTTATAAAATAACGATATCGCAACTCCGGGTTCATTATTAATTCGGATATATTATCCGGAGGTACACACCCTCAGGGGATATATATCCGAATGTTAGTAGTGGCGGTGGTAGTGCGGCAGTGTCGTATCTTCGTGTTGTGAGAATTGGTGTAGGGGTTTGAAACCAGTGGTTGCACAGCGCACGGTGTACGACGCCCACGATGACTCAAGCTCTCTCGTAATGTAATGCGATATCGCGCGCACGTCCAATTACACGTCTGATGGAAATTGCCGGTTAGAGAACTAGAAGGGTGTGGGGGTATAGGAGAGGAGGAATGGAAGTTGAGGAAGACGACCTCGGTCTTGCGAGGGCGCGGGGTGGACGGTTCTTAATGTCTCCGAAGCTCCCCTTGATGGATCGTCCGCGCTTCTGGTCTCGCATACTGATCGTGTCGCTTCGGAGTCGTATATTTCTCATACGTGTGAACTTCTCATACTTGGTTTGTACTGAGAACATTTGTATTCGATTGGCATCGAAACTATCGAGGATCCATTGCTCGGACATTAGACTACGACTGGCCCTACCTCGAAGCGAACGAAAAGCGAACGAGGCGGAGAGGGTTCTTGACATTTTTTCATTACTAATTTATATGCCGTATTTACTCGTTCCTAACGCTAAATTATACCATTACAGGGGGAGTGGTGTATCTCTCGATTTAAAGAATATCGAAGAGATAGAGTGTACGCACTATAACGTGACGTATCCTCGAGGGAGAAGAAGATGGAGAGGTCGGGTTTGCTCCGGGGCTTCGGCTCTCGGTTTTATACTACGATGTTTGCTGATACCATCGGAGTATATCTTCTTACCATCGGGGCCCCAATCTCCGTATAAGGGTAATCGAAAGAATCGCGAGATCCGAATTTGGATTGCCCAAGGGTATTTTCTTCCGAGGGAAGAATGAATAGATATGGCGAAAGGGAGAAACGGTATGATAGCTCGATTCGCGAAGGGTTTCTTCTCCTTTTCCATGGCGTCTGACTATGAAGGAATTTGCTACTTGAAGAAGCCCCATCCACAGCGTATATATATTCTGCCTATCCTTCGACCAAACTGAGTGAAAACTGATTCCACCCTTATGCTCTTCGTCTGTCTTTCTGCCTAATTAGTTTTCTCGTCACATGTTTGTCCTTCGATCAATATCTCCACACTCACTGGATATAAACTCTCGCAAAGAATCCCAGTGTTACCCGATCATTGTGAAGTCTCGACACTCCGATACTTCTTTTAAATTATCCGCCGACGAAAGAGGGAGAATGAACACGTCCAAACTTCAATGTCAAGAACAAGTGAAATACGGTATGCTGAAAAGTCTCTTCGAAGGAACGAAGGGGAAAAAGTGTTCCGCGCCTAGGAAAATGGTGGATATACACATACGGCGGATTGGTGAAAGAATGTATCTCGAAAATGGCTGCACCAACGACGTCGGCAGCATTTATCCACGGAACGTAGAGCCCTAATTATCCCACTGAGAGTAAAGCTTACCAGGAACATGGAGCGAACGGAAAGAGAGGCAGAAAAGATCGAGATACTCTCGGATATCTCTGTCACTGTAATTAGAATAAATTTCCCTAATGAAAATACCCTCGCACGAATTATATATCACGTCATCCTCTTCCTATTGTATTATCTCTTAGTACCTCTTGATGTACGTGGTAGTAACTTAATTCCACAAGAGACGTTAGAATCTTGAGTAGATATTGGGCATGATTGTAGCTAGCGGAAAAGTCATCAAAGAAGAGAAAGGTCGGGTGGGCGTTTCATGGTCGAATATTTAGTGAAATTAGCTAGCAGTGTTGTACGCAAAGAGAGAAGAGAGGACGAGCATGGGAAAATTAATGGCAAAGGTAAACTAGCTTTCGCGTTTGTTCCGTTACTCACTTTACCTTTTTCTTTATCTCTCTCCCTCTCGTTGGCTCCAGAGGCTTCTCGTATATTAGTATAAGGGTTTTGGTACATATACGGCCCGACATGTATGTCGTTAACGTAAAACCGTTCTCGTTATACCTATCTCGCGAGCTCTCGGAGCTTTTCCATGCACCGTGTGTTTGCACTGCTCGCGAGAGCTCTGTGGTTGTACATTATAGATTAGAGGCGATCCTCGTTACATTTTTCACGATAAGCGTAACACACCAGTCGAATCCCCCACCGTACAAACATCCACACACGCGCGCCTAACACACCCCTTCGCACATTTCCCACTCACATTGTCTCGCGATGTACGTGGTATGCTATATGGCGTTTATGTAAATGGTCTCAACGTTCCCGGTGTTTTTGTCCTCCGGTACTCAAAAGAGATTCTCTCCCAGAAAAAATATAACAATTAAGGGTAGCTACGGTCAAATGGTATACGGTACCTAAAAAAAATATATGCATTTTTCTACAACCGATTGGTAATGAAGATATGCGAGTCGCGATATACGCCATATATGGTTAAGTATAAAACCACTGACACACCGTCCGTAAATACGCTAACCGAGTAATGTTAATTTTTCAATAGTTATTCGTTCGTTTAGCTTCATCAAAAAATAATTCACATCGTTCGTTCAATTCTCATTCGATTCGCTGATATAGATTATTAGCTTTTACATCGTGCTTTCGTGCTGCCTTGTGAAAATTGTTTGTTCTCTCCAAAGTTTTCCATAATCTTTCATTGTTATCTTTATCTCTGGCTCCAGCTGTAGTGTCCCAGCCGTTACTTTTTCCTCTCCTATGCCCTCATTCTTGTAATTGCCGCGCGTTCCTCTCTCGTTGAAAACGTTGATGTCTCGTTGATGACGCAAGCATGAAAACGAGACTGCTGCTCGCTCGACTCTCGTCAGGTTGAACAAAACAACAACAAAAAAAAACTCATTTTCCGAGAGGCGTCGGATAAAAATTTACGTCCATTAACGTCGCTGTTGTTAAATGTTCGAGACCCGACAGAAAGAGGACGGAGAGACATATGATCGCGTTGAAACACATCCGTGCGCAATGTCACGGAGAAAGCGTAGCGAATTCACCGATACTCGAGATGCATCGGGTACATGGAGAAAAATCAAGGAATGTACGTGTGTGAGAGAGAGAGAGAGAGGGAGAGAGAGAGAGAAGAGTTGTTATACACTTGGGGGTATTTTCACGCGCGCATGTTTCGTGACCATCGGAGAGAGAGACAGAGAAAATGATGACGCATGAGAGTTCCTCGCGGTACTGTCGTTGCGTCTGTCGGACCGTTTTTACAAAATCTCGTGAAGTATACGAATGCAGAATGACAGATACGCGATACATTTGTGTCGGCAAGAAAGTAAATAGTCCGATTTATACGAACAATTATTTTGTACCCTCGTATACTTCGCCGGCGTCATTTGAAAAAAAAACTTATATCCATTCATCCATACACTCAACCATAGTTGTGAAGGGCTAGAGACCTCCGCAACCACATGGGATATCTACACGACGCACTGCCTAGATGATCAACCAACTCAGTTTATTTTGGTTCGCTCTGTAGGATATCAACCCCTAAATAAATGTATAATTTTCGCTACATCGTAGCTTAAATTATGCTACTATAATGACAAAATAATTTTTATTTATACGTACGAAGTGGAATCGTTCAAATCAAAGATGACCACAAATACATTTGCACCGATACGAGATATGCTTGAAACGACGAAAAGATGATAAAAAATATTACGTTGTATCTCGCGCTATTTCGCGTTCTCCGAAGCGTTCGTGAGATAGTTTTATCGGGGAGGGGAGGATGAATAAAGCTCCCGTGCGTTTGAAGACTCGAAAAGCTCGTCCGGCCTCGAGGGTCTACCAAACATGAGAGATATATAGAAGTAAGAGTAGTAAAAGCGCAAACATGAAATATCTCTTCCTCGGGGCTTCTTCGAGCGCGGCATCCATGTACGTAAAACTTTCGTACGGTTTGTTGCTCTCTGCGGTACTCTCTCTCTCTCTCTCTCTCTCTCTCTCGCATGGGGAAAAAGGGATAAAATGGAAGGATCCGTCGTCCCGGCGACGTCGTCTCGACGCGATTTTCATGCCATCCTGGTCAGTATGAGGATTTTCCTTCAGCGCGAGTTTCAGAAATGATATACGATGATGCCTCTCGGGCTCGAAAAAGGAAAAATCGATCCTTTTTCTATCTCCCAAAACTTCTGAATATATATATATATATATATATATATATATATATATATATATACACATATATATCATACCTGTATATCTGAAAAAAGTTTATGTATTACGTACTAAGGGTGTTGATTTATTCGCGCACCGAGAACGAGAAAGTTTCGCGATACTCGAGTTATCTTCTCTCGTCTTATCCTCGCGCGAGGTTCGACTTAATGTAGTTATCTTACACGCAATTTTCGACAAAGCGTACGCTAGATCAGTTTTTTTTCCCCAAAAATATCGTTTATCATGACGATGAGCGATGGGATAAAATCGAGGAAAATATAAATTGCGCATTGTTTACTCATAATCTTATTAGCACTATCCATATGGACATTTTTCCGAATCTTTACCTATATGTAAATTACCATCTTGATTGCTCGAAAGTCGAAGCGTCCAACCCCATTATTATAAAAAAAAAAAAATTCAAAAATTGGATAGAATTTCAATATCCGCACCAATATTAACTAAAATCATCAGTACTTATGTCGAATCATTAGTCAATTAACGTGGAGAAAACGCATTCTCGTTCGGCAATCGATTGTCTTCTAATTATGATTTTCCGACTATTCGGAGGAGTTTCAATGTATTAACGAAAATGTCTGTAAAGTAAAAAAAAAACAAAATCGTCGGTGATTGTAACTTGCACCATATGCATTTTTTCACATTAAGAAGCTTTTAAATCAACGAGCTAACAACGAACGCGTTAATGCACTATTGCAGCGGTAATAGCGAGAAGAAGTTGATATATATATATATATATATATATATAATAAGCGAGTATAACGTCAAATGGGGTAAGAGTCGAGGGATGAAAGACGAAGTGAGAGAGTCGGTGAACAGCGTTTCCCTACGTGATCAATTCCATGAACGACCCCGGCGGGAGATTCTCGCGCGCGAGTTTGTAACCGGTTCTCTGACATGTGTGTATGTGCCTTTTCATGTGTCTATATATGTATGTGTGGAGGGGGGAAGAGGTGTGTGCGCCAGCGAAATATTATCGTCCAACAGTCGGGACTACGGGTGTGCTCCGCTGGCGAGAAGCTGGTCCACGGGGGTGGAAGTCGAACGTCAGCGAAATGGCAAACTTGCGGGAGAATAGCCGTTGAACTTTGAAACGTCTATAACGCGCTTAAAGCCTTTCCTTCTAACTTCCCCCCCCCCCCCCTCTCTCTCTTTCTGCTTGTGGGGGATATGCGACTACTCGTTTTTGTAAAAATGGCCCCACAGTATTCCCACGTCTGTGGATAGAAATAGAAGGATAAAAAAAAGCTCGAGGCCGTAACGATCCCGGGGGAAGAAGAGAATGACACCGCGTTACTGACCATCGACAATGCTGAACGATGGACCTTGGAAGGAAATGAAAAGACATATAAATCGATGGGCATCGATATATAGATAAGCAATGTATGTGTATCAAAAAAGAGACAAAAATTGTGACGTATATACCAAAAAGCATGCTCTTCTCTATGGATGATGACTCAACGTGCTCTCGTAAAGGTTAGCGCACTCGTGCGAAACACTGAATGTAACCTTTGATTGCCCTCTACATATATATGTATAAATCTATACATCCAGAAGAGTTTTGCCACCAATAAGCGAAGGGTAGAGGGATGAAGGAAAAAGCTTCGGAGGCCGATACCGCAAAGGTGTGATCGACCATACGGCCAGCATCGTACGACCACAACAACAAAACCCTTTCTCCCTCCACACACTATACATAGACTGTTTGCAAACGAAATGGCGCAACTAGCATCACTTTAGTCATTGAATAACGCGGGTTCACGTCCTTTTCACTCTTAGCAGTAAATATGTTGTCCCGGGGAGTTCTTCACATTTGCACCGCACAGTATGATCAAGGGCTACCGGTTCTTTGTCGCATATAAACCTGTCCGATTACACACAAGAGAGTAAGAGAGAGAGAGAACACCTCGTCCGTACACTCGAGCCCTTCGATCATTGCACCATGAACGTCAACAGCAGACCAGAATATGTACCGAAAAACGTTAAAGAGTGCGACAGCTTTTTTTTAGCCAGTACGCAAGAACAGAAAAAATACAGCGGTGTATATATGATACGTTAATAAATAATATAATAAAGAGGCTATGGACGAATACGCGAGAGAGCATGCACCCCCTCGCGAAAGAAAGGGGTGGAAATTGACGCGGTGGACGTGGGGTAAAGGGACTATAAAATAGCTCAAGAATCCCTTATCCGGAAAGAGAGAGAGAGAGAGAGAGAGAGAGTATACTTGGGAATGAGTTTGCCAGAGGGTGGCTTCCTCTCACGGAGTTTGTGTCTGGCCCCTATCCCTCTGTGTGTGTGCGCAAAAGAGCCAGGAGAGAAGACGAGAAGAAAGAAGCAGAAGAGATAGGCTAAGAGGGTGTGTACCGGAGAGAACCTTCGAGCTGATCGTTTATACTCGACTCACGTACGTAAGTAGTATAGCTCTTTGGTATGTGCAGGCGAGAGTACGAGAGAGCATCCCCATCCAAACGCGCACAAGCACACGTTTCTATACTGGGGTAGATGTAGAGTCGAGCGCCGGCGGGAGAGGGGCGACGGTCGAAAAAGAAGCGTGGACGGCAAGTGTATACGTTATATATAGTACATAGTAAAAAACAAATATATATCTCTCTATATTATATAAATATATCGCCGCCGCCGTGTACAAGAGTTGAGGAGAGTGAGCGGGATCGAGTAGGCTCGGTGAGGGGATCGAGCGGGGGCGGGGGCGGCGTGGGTGGGGGGGGGGGGGTGGCGCGCGAAGCGCGCAGGGGGGCAGAGCCCCCCTAGTATATATATATATATATACATATTTATATATACACACGCGTCAAAGATACGCATACCCTCCGGGGGTCCTTTAGCTTCTTCTTCTATTCCTTCTTTATTCCTCATTTCTAACCGTTATATAGCTTACGAGAATTCTCTCGTGTATGCGTTATGCTTGCGTTCTCTCTCTCTCTCTCTCTCTCTCACTCTTCCCGTGTATGTGTGCCCAGACCCCGTCTGTTTCTTTGCCTCCTCTCGAGTGGACGAGAATTGACGAGGGAGCGAGTGAGACGTGTCCCGACCACGAGTGAAAGCACATCGGGAGAGAGAGACGAGAAGAGAAGTGTATATGGTTATGTGTTGGAAGGAGAAACGGTAGCCAAGCACGAGCGAAGACAAAAAGCAAGACGGAAAGATAGAGAAAGAGAGAAGTGGAGTGTGTACACCGATGGGGTAAATCCTAGGGGACGAAGACCCGGTCTGATGGAGGGTTGAATAAACCATAGAAGAGCGTGCAGGGACGAAACATCGCGAGGGAAACTCGAAGAGGAGGGATGCCCCGGAGTAAGACGACGGGGGGAGACGGAGAGAGAGAGAAACAAAGATGGAGAAACTTGGAACGGAGAAAGATAGTCGACGGGGGTGAAGGATATATAGGACTCTTGATGGCACTGTATATATATATATATATATATATATATATATATATATATATATATATATATCAGTTGCTTGCAAATGAAAAAGACGTAACCCACTCGATTGAACATGTTCCGGTTACGTGATTTTCGCCCTTTTGCTCGCCAGCAGTCAATAGACACGATTGGCGGAAGGGGTTTTCTCGAAGGGTGAGAAAGCTGATGCTGTGCGACCCCGGCTAGTTTCGAAGGCATAGAGGGTGCAACGGCACCACCGGATTACCATAAGTCCACTTAGGCCAAGATTGGTCTTGAGAACTCTCATTTCAAGGTGGATATATACCGCTATAAGCTTCACCATAGCTAGATGTCTCGCTGATGGCGCTACTGGCGTAACACCCCGAAACGAGATCGGTATATGGCGAAAGGGAGGGACGAGCCGTGTCACGTGAAGGAATTCCGAGGACGACATCATTTACGCGCCTTGATCCGCGGCGATCTCTCTTTTCCTCCCCCATGACTCTCTGTGATCTATACCGAGGGTATATAACGCCGTTCTACTGGGTTTTCGTACGATACAGCGCGGTAAACCTCCCCGCATCTTATCACTTTTTCCTCCTCGCCGATCCTTCGGTACCCTTCAACAACGCGGAGCACGACGGGCGATTGACGTGACGGAGAAGCAAAGTCACTTGTTAGCGTCGTTTGAAAAATGAACCGATTTCGATGGTGAAAAATAGCTGTCGTTACCACGATCGTTTTATCCTCTCTTACCTCTCTCTCTCTCTCTCTCTCTCTGTTCACTCTCGCAAGATAAAAAACAGACGTAACACAGATTTCATCGCCCCTTTAAAGTTTTTTTTCTAACGGCGTGGGTTCGTCGGTAAACGACATCTCCAAACCCCAACCGCACCCTGCATCCGTTACAGCCAAATAATTTTTTCGAAATGTTTTAATCCTCCAACAGATATTTCAATTATTACTCTGTTCGTATCGAGCGAATATTTCCAAAAATTTACTTTTTCCTTCATTGTCGTAATCTTGAGAGTCTAACAACATCTACTGCATTGAAAACATTAAAATATGTTACAATGACAATGAAAACATTGTACTTTGATCTCAGATATTATCGAATTTCGATGGTAAAGATGGTTTTTTTTACGTCGCTTTTGTTTGATCACATCTATTATAGATGGGTTTAAAGTGATTTTGCGATTTTGAGGATAGTCTAATTAACGTTTATTAATGAAATGAAGGATTTTATACCGGCTAAAAATTTCACAGAATTGTTGTGGAATGCAAACGGATACGATAAGGGACGACGAAAACTCTCAAGAGTGATGTTTTCGGATACAATGAAAATGTTCTCAATAGCAGTCAATTACCGTTGTAGCAACTCTACATTTTTCACGCCGCTGTTGTTCAAATGGATTGACAAAAAGTACAGAAACGGAATTCGACTGTTCTTCTGGAATCATTCACGAACATATAGTACACTATATACGTTCGTCCTTCCTATCTCTCGAATCGTGTCTATGAAATAATACCGACCACCAGGAGTTTCTCTCTTTCTCTCGTTCCCTCGTTACTGTGCCCACAATATATATATATATATATATATATATATATATATATAAATGTATATATATACTTATTTAGCAGTACCGTGTGCTTATCCACCACGTTTCGCGGGAAGAGGGCCCACACACGTACGCGTATAACTTTGTACGCTAGGTACGGTACAGAGCCTAGGGAGAGAAAGCGAGAGATATACGTCGAGAAATGGCAATATAGATAAAGAGGTAAAGAGGGGGAACCGAGGTAAAATGAAACCCCTACGGCAGGGTGCAGAGCTGCTAGACTTATATATATATAATATATAATATATAATATATATATTCATATGTACTATATACATATACCACAGCAGGGAGAACCGCAAGCAATTCAGCGTCCGCAGTGAGTCGTAACGTTTGATCACTGTGCTCAATGCTTGGTGGGCTCACGTATACCGACTCCAATCCTTCTCAAACTACCCCTTCCTCTATATCGGTGGTTGAACATATAGCGGTGTGTGGCAGTTCTGAACGTTCGTGCCTCTGGATTCGCAGGGAGTGAACGAGAGGGGGTGGCCGAAGAATCGTGACCGTAAACAAGCGCCCTCCGATAACGAAGTGTTAACATAGACCGGGCACCACAGTTATCGGCTCGCTTGGCTCCCGTACGAACCGTATATGCACTATAAAGGGACATAGGATAGGATTTCTAACGCGGAACTCTCTTTTTGTACACCGAGTCCCGATTCAGGAAAATCATAAAGACAAAAAAAAACCAACCGAGCACAACCGAGCCGAGTTACAAAAATAACAACGCCCAAATGGTGCGTGATTGTTTTTTTTTTTTTAAATATAAATTTATAGTGGAGATGAACCCTGTTACTTTTCATTTGATAAAATATGATAATTATTATAACCCTACGATCGAATGTTGAAAAAATAGGAGCAAGAAAAGGTCGCAAGATTTAACATTGAAAATAAGTAATTGAAGGCGAGAACGTACCGTTTTTTTTTTTGGCGATGTTTCAAATTTACGATAGATACGTTTTAGTACTTTTAAAATATAATAGTCTGCAGTCTGTAACAACAATTGGGAGTTTCTATAATTGATAAGATAGCCTTTAATTATATAGTAGTTGCCAAATTACCGTTAAACAGTGATTTACTGGTCGTTAAATATAAATAATCGGTCAAAGACACGAGGTTTTACGGGCGTGCATTGATCGGGCTAAACTCAATTGTTTTGCAGGTCCTTTAATCTGGCTGCGGTTAGAAAATTTACACGTAAATTGAATCTGCGCGCTTCCGCGATATTTTTTCGCGATACAAGAGACTGTGGTAAAATCCGACGGAGAGTCGAGACAGTGCTGCGCTTTTCTCTCTCAGTGCTTATTATTCATAGGTTTTAAACGCGAATTCTGGACTTTTATCCGTATACCCGAGCCAAAAGAGTTCTCCGCCCTCGGTCTCTGTCTCGTACATCTACTATCTTTCTATTTTCTCGCCTTTCGAGACGCTTTTCGAGTGGGTGAGTGAAGAAGAAAATTCGTCTAAATCCATTAATTATTTCGTTTGGTCAACTGAAAGTATAATTTTTTCGTTCGCAACACCGTACTTCTGTTGATTTGACAATTTTTTTTTCACGATATAATATGCCCCGCAACGCTAAGTGCTAAGGCGCCAGCTACATATACGGGAGGGAAGCAACCATGAATTATGGGTTAAATATATAATATGGTACACGCGGTGACCCCTCTGATTTGAATTGATGTCTCGTTGATTAAGAGAACGAGAGATGCGCAGCTACACAATGTGTATATATATAAGTATATATGCATAGACATAATACCCGTTTCTCTCGTCACCATCCGGGGCGGATATGGATATTAACGTTCATGAACGCGAACCCGTTGCAACACCATTCTTCATCCCCCTTTATGGTGGCAGACCGAAAGCCCCATCAGACCATCTCTTTCTCTCTCTTTTTCTCGTCTACTCTTAATATCTTTATTAGCCAAATACATATTATATTATATATTTATATATTCGTGCTCACCTTCCTCTCTCTATCTCTCTCTCTCTCTCTCTCTCTCTACGCGGCCCACGAACGTGATTATTACGAGAAGTAGGGTGCTGCTCTAGTACGTTTGTTTGCTAAGTACATGATAGTGTACGTGTATAATGTATACACCAGAGCTAGTGGAAGTGCAAGAGGAAAAAAGAGCGAGAGAGAAGGAGAGGATATATTCTGAAATTGCTTAATTTAATTAGGGGATCCTGCCCCTCGTGCACCGAGAGGAACGTTCACAGAGGCGGCGTTCACAGAGGGGTGTTTAGCATTACCGGAGTTAGAGAGAGAGAGACGGTACACCCTTGTCTCTGTGTTACGATGTATATACCAAACGAAAATGTGTTTGTCCGTGCATATATTACAAGAACCGCACGAGAACGCGACCGGGCAGCATCGCTGCGGGGGAAATGGGTAAGGGGGCATAAGGCAATAAAAACTTTTCGCCTGTCTTGTATAATTACCGAGAGGAATTTTCGGCTGACACGTTGAGCCAACGCTTTGAGCCTTGCGCTCCCTTCGCAACTCGCTATATTCCATTTTTTGTTTGTTTCAACCCGAGCTTTTATTTATTTTTCCAGATTCTCCTTCACTTTTTCCTCTCTTCTTTCGGCTTCTTTGCGGTGTGTGCGAATTTTTCGTCCTTTGTGTCGCCGGGGAGTACATGAAAAAAAAACGCGCAAACGTCTCTCGTTCGTGCCTGTGATGCGCTGAAATCACGTTATCGCAATGTACTCGCGCGGCGGAGAACCGCGAATCTCATCTGCTCCCTTTTCGCCACATAATTATAACGGCATGGCAACCCTCGTGACTCTCGCGAGTGTACGCGAGTCACGCACATTGTTTGATTCGTCTATGAAACAGCAAAGTATGATGCACGACCGTCGACGAGGATATGAAACTTGTCGAATAATAACTCGAGTGAAAAGAAATGTACCCCGCGAGTTGAAAACAAGATGAAGGCCGCGGATATATACACATACATAGTGCGGAATAAAAAATAGCCTGCTGCACGGTCCGTTGAATAAGACAGGAAATATAATTGTGCGGTTTTCTCGGGCAATTCATCGCGCGACACGATGATGACACGGCCCTCTGGGTGACGCGATGATGAGCGCGGTTGGTACAGGCAATGTGAGCGTAATGGTCGATGTGTTGACTCTCGGCGTTAATTAATTTGAAAGGTAAACCGCAGACGAAACAATTGGCAGCGTACTCGAGAGGGTGCCCCGGGAGAAAGAAAGAGCGAGAGAAAGAGAATCGAGACGCCGAAGGGCTCTGCGAGGGTTGTCGACGAGAGAAGGATCAAAAGCTCGCTGTTCCAAACGCAATGAGAGGAGTTGCCGCATCGTGATGGTGAGAGAGTAAGTCGAACACTCCGTCCCTCTCGTACTCGTGCATTTCGGTGACTCTAGTGACTCGTTGATCGCTGCCGTTGCTTTTGGGATAGGATACCAAAGAGAGAGAGAGAGAGAGAGAGAGAGAGAGAGAGATGGAAGGGTCTCTTCGATTCGGCCGAATGACGAGAGAATAGCGAATGAAACAGCACGACTATACAGGAGCAGTAACTTGGCTACGGGGGTGACATTCATAAGCCAATCAACGGACAATGGACAACAAGATGCCGGGAGTTTCTCTTGATTGTCCTATGTTATATATCTATATATATACATATATATAAATGGGTCGAATATCGTATTACCATTGTGAGGAGTTTGTCGATTATGGATTGAACGATTGATGCTGAAGAACCGTTAAAACGGGTAAAGAAGTAGAATATTGGGAAGAAGGGAAAACAAAACATTTTTTTTTTTCGCGCGCGGATACGACGCGCCGAGATCTTCTGGCGTTTTATATACGGTATTGCGTATCCGGGCAATGGATTACCGAACCATCTATGCACTATGGTGGAATACATAGTAGTTATTCTATATGCACGCGTTGGCTAACGTAAGATCTTAAGCCGTATGATCTAGCGGGTGAAACGATGTGAGTTACGCTGTTCTATATATCATCGTTCGATTTGACTGGAAATATAGGTAGGATATCTATATGTGCATGTAATATATCCCATATAACGTCAGCAGCTGCGGGAATTGAAGGGAGGCAAGGCCATCGAGAAGCGTTAGCCGATATTCCATTCTAGGATCCGTGTGGCTAGAAAGTTCGATATCGCCTGTCCACAATTTTCCCTAACTCTCTCTCTCTTTCTCTTTTTCCCCTCCTCCTGCGATTTCATCTTTTCTGAGCTATTTCCATCGCGTTCTACCCATGTACACGGAAATGCCTTCGTACGTTCATCGTTTCTCGGTCGATTTAGATTTTTTTTTCAAACACGAATGAGAAAAAGTCTGACGAATCGAAGAGAGAAAAATAGAAACGCGATATCTCGAAGATGTTTTTTTCGAAAGCTCGGACGTATCGGCAACAACGTCCCACTCCCCCTTCGAAACTCATCCCACTCCAGCGTCTCGCGAGCCTTGTACACGACGGACGATACATCCAGGAAAACCTTCCATTCGTTTTGTACTTTTATGCACGTTCATTCGTTCCCCATAGCGCATCCACAGACGTATAGATTCTTCGGTATCATCGCTCACTATCACTCATTTTACAGCCTCCCATCTCGCACTTTACTTTATTTTCCCTTGCCCGCTCTCTCTCTTTCTCTCTCTCTCTCTCTCTCTCCAGGGTTTGTCTATCAACGTTTGCATATACATATACAACTGCGGAAAAATAGTAACAGGACGAGATGAGAACGTTCGTTGAATATTATAAAAATTGAAAGTACGAAATAAATAATGACGAATGAGAAATTCCATAAATTGTCAGATTTCTATGGAACTCGAACTTTTCTTTTCTTCCGATTCCCATGTGAACGGTAAATACGAGCTCAGCGGTATTTTTACATCGGAGGAAAAAATCGCAAAAAGTTGAATGAAACAGAAGTTTATGTTTCGACGGCCAGTGAGTTCATAAAACTTCAATTAGACACTTCTAGCGCAGTTTATCATATGGTGAAAATCTCCCGAGGAGAATCATTGTTGATTTTTCTCGTCG
Source organism: Oxytorus armatus (assembly GCA_958009045.1). Taxonomy (NCBI): domain Eukaryota; kingdom Metazoa; phylum Arthropoda; class Insecta; order Hymenoptera; family Ichneumonidae; genus Oxytorus; species Oxytorus armatus. Next base: position 331,528 of record OY253744.1, read on the forward strand.
CCCTTACGATTTCCATCTGTGTCCGCATGTATACATATTAATTTTCCCGAGCATGCATACGTATTGTTCGAATTACACGTTGCGCGGTAGAATGTTCAACGGTGCATGGGGGTATATGGTGTGGGAACGACGACAAACGATGCACGGGAATAACGAGAGAGGGAGGCGAGCAACCCTCCCAGAGTGTACACATATTTGTAAATATCCTACATATACATTTATGCGCAACCCGTGTACGAATATAGTTGTACAGATATATATAATATACATATTTATACAATATATATATATATATATATATATGAGAGTGCTTGCGTATGCACATAAATCCACGTTGCTCTGTAATACAAAGTACACAATGGGTGTCGGGAGTACAAAAGCCCCTCACGCTATTTGCCTCGCTAACTGGACCGCGCTCCGTGTTTTATCTCTCTCTCTCTTATTCGCACAGACTCTCTATATCTGAAATTCGCGATGGTAGTGGATGTTCCTCCGTTGATCGTCCTGTGTACCATTGGTTGCCGCTCGAGCCGGTAAACGCTATTGGAATTCGGAGACAAGAGATAAAGAGGAAGAGAGACAGTGAGAGCCTTGAACCTCCGAAGGCAAACTCGAGGCATTTTCCACACCGATTCCCGATGAACGACGATATGTTATCGAGCTCTCGATTGTTAGGTACAAAAGGGCGTAGCTTATACCGATCTAAGCCGTTAAAGTTTGCGTAGATTGAGCCCGTTCGTTGCTCCGGCGGTCGAGATATATGTTTTAAACTATGTATCGGATAACCGTATGACTTTCTCGTCTCTGGAGTATGTACGAGAGAGAAAGGAAGATGGACCGGATGTTCACTGAGAGAAGAATTAGCGGTGGAGGGGGGAGCGAGGGAGAGAGGGATACGGAGAAAGGCTAGAGTAGGCTTTTGACGATTATGAGAGCCGTTGAATAATCTCTCCTCTATCTATCTCTCTTTCTCTCTCTCTCTCTCTCTCTCTCTCTCTCTCTCTCTCTCTCTCTCTCTCTCTCTCTATTTCCGATGAGACAAGCCGCTTTTCATCCCCTTTGAAATCCAACAGATATCTACTCCTCTCTTCGTGCATCACCGATCGAAGAGTTCGCTTATCTATGAATAGATTATATACCCGTTACACTATATCTCTTACCGACTGCTCCAGCATCATCAGCATCGATTGGCCATACCCCACTTACCTCCCTCCTCTCGCTCTCTCTCTCTCTCTCTCTCTCTCTCTCTACCGTCTTTGCCTGCACTCGTGTTGTGTTTTCATTTTAGTTCATATTTTATCGTATAATTGACGAGTAAACCTGGAGAATGCAATATCGCGGTGGTCGCGCCGAGAACGCTGAATCTCTTTTTTTATTCTCGTGTGCAAAGCCTGTGCGTCTTGTGGTTGATATACTTGTCGCGGGGAGTATGGAATATATATATATATAACCAGTTTGGCGACAATGGAAGAGGAGTGGGGGAGGAGAGAGGAAAAAAGGTCGACCCGAATTTCGCCGAGTAAAACGCCAGAATAGCATAAAGAGGAGATGAGACGAGGTGCCAATTATATCATAAAATTCGCTCGGTAATTGAAGGGCGAGTGGATAAAAGAGGTCGAGGGGTTTTCAGCGCAACCCGACGAGGATTCTCACACGCGTTATACTCGCGCTTCTCCTTCTTCTTTCTTCTCCTCCGCATCTTCGCCATACTGACTTGCGTTTATTTTCACTTTGCCCCCCCTCACCCCATCCCACCCCCCACACCGCCACTCCCTTTGCTCTGGCACTTCCTTTCTCAACTTCAATTTCTATAAGAAAGAGCACATTGGGCGCCTCTGCTCCGAGTTACATTCAATTATGATATTTCTATCAAAGCAACTTCATTTCCTCGAAGCCCCGAACGGACCAGCACCTCGCGGGCTGTAAAGTGCCTAGGACTTTGCGAGAGCGCGAGCGAGAGCGAAAATATACACCATGGTATAGGTAACGAGGAGAGAACTATTTTTTTCCTCCCTGTCTACTTTCCTTCCCGAGAGAGAAACGTTACAACTCTCTTTTTTATTTCTCTCTCACTCCACCTTCTTTCTTCATTTTTTTCATTCTTTCACAGTCCTTATCCCTTTCTCCGTATTCATTAGTGACCCGTGTGCGCCAGGGTACTTATTTCTTTCCAACTTTTACTTTATCCCTCCTTCTCCTTTGCTTTTCTTTCAATTCTCTCCTTTATTCCGTCCCTCGCGTGGTGCTTTTCGTCGAGTGCGCCAAAGAAAATGTGGGCTCTCTCAACGACATAGCCAGGGGGATAAAAGGGATGAAGCGAACCCGCCCTCTGTCTTCTTTCCCTATCCCTCTCGTGATTCCCATTCAACGAACCGGGAATATCATCTCCACGAGAACGAGCCTCTCGTAGGACTATGAGGTTCGGTTATAGCACGAGGATGCGGATAGTAACGGGGAGCTATAATATACAGTTATATGGGGCATTATGGGCCTCGCAACCAGACCTCCTCGTCTCTCTTATACACTCACCACCATTGTACACCTTTTTTCTCGAATATACGTCGCTGCACGTTCGTCGTTCTCGTTCTGGGAAATAAAACGTGTGCGTTTGATACACAGCCTCTCTTTTCTTCCTGCACATATATATAAATACATATCCCTTTTTTTCTCCTTATACCAGAGCCTCGCATCATCTCTGGGTTTTCATTGTTCAAACGCTGCGAGGACGTCCGGTGAATCTCCAGCCCCATTTTATTTCTTTCCTCCCTCCATCGTGACGTCTGACGGAATAGCTTCGTTCACAAATCACAAGGGTTGTCGGTCTTTAATTACTTTTCGGATCCATCTTTTCCATGATAAAACAACATAAAAAAAAAAATAAAATCGATGTTCTTCGAATAACATACAGTGGGTCAAAAAAGTATTCGTACACCTTGTTTTTTTGCGATAACTATATAGACATAAGCGATACCCAAAGAAAGCCAATTTTATTCAATAGTATATCAGGTACAGAGATAAACTGCAAATGGAGAATTTTTTCCCAGGAATAATAGAAGAATTATGCAAAAAACTTACACTTACGATTGAGCTGCTAAACCTCGATATTCACTCACGGACGGTCAGACCTCCGCGTACAATGTAAACGAGTTTTCGTTTACACAATGGTTTTGACCTATTCCATGCGGTAGTAGATCTTCAAGCTCTGAACAGACATAACGGCAAAGAAAAGCGAAATATCAATATCCATGCGAGATAGAGTGATTTTTCTTCGGAAACGCGGTGAAAGTTATCGAAAAATTAGTAAGAACTAAATCTAAGTTTCGCAACAGTGCAATATATAATAAAAAAATACGAAAGAACAAACAGCACAGAAAATAAGCCACGAACCGGTCGACCGCAGTTTAGCGAATGATGTCGCGTCAACATCGGGGAAGAGCGTGTGTCCCCGAACTATTCGAAACATTTTGCATTCTGCCCAAATATACAGCAGAACTGCCCGCAAAAAACCATTAATTAATAATATAAATCGAGAAAAACGTTTAGGTTTCGCAAAAACCTACGTAAAAAAATCTATAGAATTTTGGAAACGTGTCGTATTCTCGGATGAATCGAGATTTAACATCTTCGGGTCCGATGGAAAAAAATTCCTCTGGCGGAAACAAAATACCGAGCTCCGGCAGAGAAATTTAATACCGACCGTAAAGCACGGCGGAGGAAGCGTCATGGTTTGGGGCTGTATGGGATATTATGGCGTTGGTAATCTGGCTTTTATAGATGGTACAACGAATGCCCGGAAGTATATCGACGTGTTGCGCAGGAATTTGAAAGCGAGTGTAGATAAAATGGGCCTGGGTGGAAATTTCTACTTCCAACAAGATAACGACCCGAAACATGCTGCCATGAAAACGAGGGAATGGTTACTCTAAAATGTCCGCAAACAATTGATTACACCACCACAATCTCCGGACATCAATCCTATTGAAAATTAATGGCACTTGGTGGATGTAGAAATTAGAAAAAGAAAAATAATAAACAAATCCGATCTCCAAAGAGTGCTTTTAGAAGAATGGACGAAAATAGCAAAAGAAACAACGCAAAAGCTAGTAGCATCCATGCCTAAGAGACTCGAGGCGATAATTGAAGCAAAAGGGATGCGCACCAAATATTAGTTATAATTAACAACTATGATGATGTAGGTTTTCACCATAATCGTAAGTGTATGAATATTTTTTTTGCCCGAAAATTTTCGTTTTTTTGGCATAATTCTTCTATTATTCCTGGGAAAAAATTCTCCATTTGCAGTTTATCTCTGCACCTGATATACTATTAAATAAAATTGGCTTTCTTTGCGTATCGCTTATGTCTATAAAGTTATCGCAAAAAAACAAGGTGTATGAATACTTTTTTGACCCACTGTATATTATTTTCGGTAACTCTTTGTTCGAACTTGGAAACGATTGCACTGAATAATTGCTATTGGGAAAAAGTACAGAAGTAAAAGAACGATCCTTCGCGTGGCGAATACCCATGAACACGTGATACGAAAAGAAAAACAAATTTATATTCGCGATAATATTATCGACGTGCCAATTGATTTCCTCTCTGTTCTCTCCGTTCCTCTATCGTGGAATATTGAATGGACTATTGCTCCGTTAAACTGACTGGTATTGCAGTGAGAGACAGAAAGAGAGAGAGAGAGAGAGAGAGAGAGAGAGAGAGAGAGAGAGAGAGAGCGCGAGAAAAAGAGAGTGCAATATCGGCTTCGCGGTCTCCCGTCCGGTGCATATCGACTACTCTGTCAATAAATCTGTCGATCGGAGCACGCGGGTTTACTGCCGCCTCGATATCGCTGCTCGACTCCCACAAACAGGAAATGCGAATTATATTTTTCAATTGACATTGTTCGTTACGACCCATCGATTATACATCGTTTTCCACATCTCTCCGTGTTTTAAAACACGTCACTGGCCCGTGCGTTTACTACTGCGAATTATTGCTCGAATGGATGATATAAACAATGACGATTTTTTAAACGAAACAACATATAAACCACGGGAAAACGAGGGATGTTTTTTTTAACAGTTTTCATCCGTTTCCAATGTTTCCTCCCCCTGTCTCTGTCGCTCCGAGTGAAATTACGCTCCGCTCGCGCGACTCCATCTCACTTTTGCCCGGAACAAATTTCCTTAAATCCCAGGTGAATTTCCCCATCGATTCCGGCGGGCAGGTGGGGAGGGGGCACGGGCGTATATCGAAAGAGCCGGGACTATTAGGAGGACAATGAAACTTGCGCTTCGTCCTCTCTCTCTCTCTCTCTCTCCCCTGTTTGGTCGCTCTGAATTCATTTGGCGCCGGGACGATCGAGGAATGATGGGCGTCCCAATGATCGCGCGGGACCAGATTGCAGAGAGGGGGGACGCGCGATAACATCAGCTCTCTCTCTCTCGTCCGACATTTTCGTCCATTCAAGTTTTCCGGTCTTCCACTCCTATATATATGTTTCTCTCGCTTTTGTGTCTAAAGGCAAACTCTTTCGAACGTGCAATCATGGACAAGCCGAGAAAAAGTAATTTCCGAAGCGTAATTACGCGCCCCAGTATCAACACACCATCCAACGATAGAAGTTTTGCGCTTGTGAGATCGACCTTCTTTCTCTTTCTTTCAAATTCTTTTTTTCGCTTCTCTACATTCTTCTTTTCTTCTTTTCACTAGCATTTTATACAAAGATTCTTCACTCCGCTAAAGTAGAAGCTCGACCGCGAGAGTCGAGAGAGAGAAAAAGAGAGAGAGAGATCTTTGATAGGAGTCGTTGGGATTTTCACCAGTTTGAGCTCACCCTCGTCCCTCCAGCAGAAACATTAAGGGGGTAAAATGTAATCTTTCTTTTATTTCTTCACTGTGCTCTCCGGCGAGATCTCTTCCAGGACTCGACGGTTCGGAGAAGTTTTTTTTTCTTCGGAAAAGTGCAACCGAGAGGTTTGTCAATACTCCTTGTGAGATATCACGGTTGAGAAAAATTTCCGTTTTCTCGTCGCGGTACTCTCGTTTATATATTTGTTTATTCTTTTCGCCCGCGCTCTTGCGCGCCATTCTTTTATTACCCCGTCTCTCATCGTAATCACGTCGCGGAAAGTTTCCCATGGAAGAGAATTACGACGTCCCGTTCGTTTTTTTTTCAAGCGCCATATAGATATTAGTCGAGAAACCCTTGAACCCATCCTACCTCCAGGATTTTACGAAACGACGAAGCGCCCTCGTACCTCGCGTTCTTACACTTACTGATGCGACTTTAATGCCCACCCCCGCGAAGATACGAGATATCGTGTACCTCTCGTGCTGCTGATATTTTATCCCAGGCTTCGCGTCTTTGTTGCGCACACGTACACTCTTTCGTGCGAACATCAACGCATTAGCGGATAACAGCGCGCTCCCTCGTTGTATATATGTATGTATATATATACACAGTATGAACACACAGGTACAGCATATATCGACTTTTGGCGACCAAAAGAGCGTACGACACGATACCTTTTGCCTGCCTAATAGCGCGGTTAGAGTCCTTCCGTTTGTCAGCGTATCTCACTACATTTCTTTCGTGGGTCATAGGCTGCCGTGTAAGGAAATTGAGCTTTTGGTCCTAGGTTTTTTCACAAGAAACGAAAATCACCGACCTAAAAATAAATAGCAAAACTTGTTTCGTAATTTTTTCAAAAATTCATTAGTATTTTTCTTTAAAGAAAATTAATGAAGAACTCATCTTCAGCGGAACATAAAGCCGAGCTTTTATCGAAAACTAAAGAGAATGTGAAAATTGGAAAATTATGAGAAAACGTTTATTTTTTCGGATTAATCCGCTGTTACGGAAATACGCTATCGGTATAGCTCTCTAAAATGAATGATCATATTTTTCAAGCACGTTCGGTACTTAGGAGGATGTGAATTTGTTGGCGAAACTAAAAAAAACCTGATACGCAGCGTCGAATTACAAAAATCTTCGTCTTCTCTCCGTCTGTATATATCCATTTCGTCGCGTTACCCTCTCGTTATAATGAGGGATGAAAGTTTTTTGTTCACTCGCTGACGTCGTCGGTGAGGCGTTGACTGATGTTTGCCAGTGCGGGAGGGCTTTATGCCAGGCGGTGTGCTCATTTATTAAATTAAAAACGCGACCGTCACGATTTTTCCGGGCTTTTTTCCTTTACGCCACGAAAAATACCAAGGCTTTTTATATGGCTACCGAAGGGGTGTGGTCGATAAAATTCAGGAGGTTCTAGGATAAAACAATATCTGTGCCTAATTTTTCTTAACTTGTCGAAGAAATGTTAACTTAACCAAATTAAATTTCTGTTTTAAATCGATATAAAACCTTTTTTCCGACGAACTTTACGACGATATACGTTCAACGAGGTTTTGGCTCGGAAAATTCGCACATTAATACGTTTGCGTATATACATATGTGCATGTATGTACATTCATACCTTTGTAAATAATCAAATTCAGCATATATATAGTATAGAAAGAGTATATGTGAGTAGGACTTGTACGAAGCGAATGTTTGGTCGTGATAACGCCAGAGGATTCCCTCTCATATCCCCATTTTATTGCCCTCCGCTCTCTCTCTCTCTCTCTCTCTCTGCTCTCGCCGACATCCTTCAGAATCTCCATGAGAGGTAACGCGCTATAATATTGTACAGATATACAGACAATATTACGTCTCAGACGTTCAAGAACATCTACATCGTATAAAATGTTATTTCGTGTTTAGCGACGGCTCTGCGTTTTATTACACTAGCTCGCGGTCTCGCGCCCCCTCGCTTTAGCTCTCTTTTCACGTTATTCCAAAAGGAATGGAGTTAAGCGTCGGTGGAAGTTATTTATTTATTTATTTCAAATTTCCATCTCAAACATGAAATGTCTATATAACTAATGGCATCGGTACGAACCAATTCTACGATCGCAGATGGTAAATTTGAGTTTACCGATCTTTCTTTTTTTTATAGTATATATGCGGCACTGAGTGGGAGGGCAATTGTTCGCAGAACTACTTTGTCTATATTTACGTTACAAATGGGTCATATACGTACAGTCGAGTTTTTACTATATCGGTTAGGGCTCATTGTGTGTTGAAAGCAAAGGGAGGTCTTAGGGGACTTGGAACTCACCGGAGCGCCGAATGAACAACATATACCCAGAGAGCTATTTCTCATAAACCCGCGTCAATGCAACTTGGTTCTTCGTTCTTTCGTGTTTGCAAAACAGGCGGGCTCACATTTGCAACAAGAATCTCGAGCTTTCTACGGCTGGTGAAGGTTTATGCCCGTGTGTACATATTAAGATACGAATTACGGTAAATACACATATACATATGTACGTATGGATAGAGAGAGAAAGAGAGAGAGAGAGAGAAAGAGAGAGAGAGAGAAAGAGAGAGAGAGATAGGTATCAAGGGTACATGTAGCCGCTAACAGGAAAGGCCGCAAAAGCACTCACGGATTCTCACGGCAGCGCGAGTTTCCCAGCAGACGCGGAGATAGACTCTCGCCCGCACCGAAGCTCTCGCACCCTCTGTACACTCTTACAACCCCAGCCCCCGCGCCGCAGCGGGTGTGTTACTACTTGCTCCTCCCGCAAGCTCGCCTCTGGTGTATCTTAATTAGGTGCGATCGCGCGCACAGTTGCTCTCACAAGAGAGAATAAAGGCGCCTAAGGCGCGAGAGAGCGAGCGGAAGCGGGGAGGGAGGGTTGCAGAGAGCGAATGTTCGTCGTGTAAATTAATACGGAGTAGTGCCGGTGTTGCCGTAGCGTCTGTCCCTCTCACGGTTGGTGATGGTACTACACGGCGTTTCTGGGATGGCGGTCCTTGGTGCAAAAGAGCTTTCCAGAACTGCGCTATGCGCTTCGTATATTCTGTACTCTCTGAGAGAGAGAGAGAGAAAGAGAAAGAGATGGAAGTATAAGGGAGAAAACGTTCGCCGGAACTTCGACCTAGCATGGAGAGCCAAAACCAAGTTAAGCCGCGCGGTTAACTCGTTCGCTCTTGCTCATCGTTCCCTTTTAAACTCCTTCACTTGCGCACGCCATCTCCGAGTTTTCGACTATCTCTTTCTCTCTCTCTCTCTCTCTAGTCATCTCTTTCTTCCCAAAGTCATGTGCCGCAGCTGATATTAACAGTTGTCGGATGCGAGCATTAGGCGTCCCCCGGTCCTGCTTATGAATACAAATGACACTGCAGGGGAAAGAGAGAGAGAGAGAGAGAGAGAGAAGAGAGCGATACATATACACGGTCGTAGTGCGATTCCTTAGGGTAGATTTCTCGCGAGTAACTTCTCGGCTGACTATATGTATACGTATATCCCAACGATGACGACAAGCTCCTGCGCTTTAATTTTCGCCGACTTTGACGTTGTCGCGGACAACATTCACCGAGAATCTCTTCTAGAATAATTTGATAGGCGTGAAACGAGCTCAACGAGCGATGTTAAAGGATAATACGTAGATAATAATTATAGAAAAAAGTATTAATGTTGACGACGACCGTTTTAATGAGCTTCGATCGTATGTCCGAGGAAACGGTGTGCAATCTTAATGACTAAGAGAATGACCGGTCCGCCGGAGAGATGCTATAGAGAAAAAGGAACAAACAGAGAGACGACGGGAACATGAATTGCGGAGAGAGAAAACAGAACGACAGGGAGCCAGGGGAGGATTTTAATTTCGACTCGTGGCTCCCGGTCTATCATAGGAAAGGGTCCTCCATGGACCCTAACAAAAGTATCACGCGAATGAACGTTGCACCGCGTTTCTCGGATTTCTCTCGTTCGTGGCTCGTCGTCATCGTCGTCGTCGTCGTCGTCGTCAATCTCTCCTTTCTTCACGTAGTCCACCGGGCGTTCTACTACATCCGTACGAGTCGTTTTCTGGATCCGTGCCACGAATCCAGCCAGCGACAGAAGCTCGCACAATCGTGTCATACCGAATCCCACCGGTGCTGTATACCGGGATCCCCCTTTTTACTTCATTCGATTCTTCTTTTTTTCTCTTTTCCTCTTTCTTTCCCCTTTTCTCGTGAATTATAACTAGAAAGCTATGTTAGGGAGAACGGGGTTATGGGGCGAAAATCAACTAAAAAAAAACTATATATATCTCTCTGTATTATATAAATATATCGCCGCCGCCGCCGTGTACAAGAGTCGAGGGGGGATTTGCCCCTCTGCGCGGAGTGCGCAGAGGGGCAGAAACCCCTAGCATAGATATATATAAAGTTTTTTTTTTAGTTGATTTTCGCCCCAATATAAAGCCTGTTGATAGCCAATATCAAGAAGCATCTTATCTCACAATCATTACTAGACATCTTAAAGCTATTTTTTAATAATCTTGTCATTCAATATGTTATTTCACAATTCTCACATCCAATCTTCAATCGTTTTTCATAATTTCCGATCTAACGATTTTCCAAACGTTTAAACCAAACTTTTTATAGTCTCAATTTTTTTTTTTTTAACACACACGTTCGATTACCATCGGTCTTTTGATACTGGCACTTAATTCACGAAGATTTCTAAAAATGATTTAAACAATCCGGCACCGATTTGTTTCAAATCCCTTAATTCATCGTGCGTGTCATAATACGCCACAATGTAATTATTATCCGATTCGAACGCTTCTACAACCACGAGGGGGAGAGAGATTTTTCTTCTTTGTCGCTTTCATGAAGGGGCTTTGTTGCTCGTTCGCTTTTTATAAATAACTGAAAATTGGTTTTTATTTAATTTTTTCCTGTATGCCAGAGGGCATCGTCGGAATTTGACAATACGGACATTCGGAGTTAATATTGTTTTCAGGGAATAATTAAAATAAGAGTTTTCCTAGGGTCGGTGGTGGCGGGGTGGTGGGGAGTCGCTAGCGATCGAGTTGGAAGAAGGAGAGAGAGTGGTGAAGTTGACGGCCCGAGAGAGTCAGTGTGCGAATTCGTTGATGGTATATGTGTGTGAAACAAATAGTACAACTACCGTGTACCACCTGATGCTGTGCTGACTTACTCGCTGATCATACATTCAGTCACGTCTGTTGTTGAGTCTACGTTCTCTTGTACTTCTCTCATCTCACCCTCCCTCTCTCTCTCTCTCTCTCTCTCTCTCTCCTCTCGACACTATATCGGTGAAGCACGCGAAACGATCGACCAGAATGCAACGACTCTTTGGCAGGGTGGCTGCTGCATAACCAGCACGGAGAGAGCGCGGGCATTCATTAAACAATAATATTCAATCGAATATTCATGAAGGGGGAACCGAGGGACTCGGATGTGGAGGCGTGACTATATATATATATATACATATATATATATATATATATATATATATATATATATATATATATATATATATCAGGGCTGGCTTGCAGCAGGAAAATGGGTCAACTTGGCAGTCGGTTCGTAGAAAAACCACGAGCCGTTCACCGAGGTTTTGCGATATCGGATAAAAATTTCGCTCGAATGAACAAAGCGTATAACAGAGAGAAAGAGTGAGAGGGGGGGGGGGGGGGGGTGGAGGACGTAGATATGTGCAATAGTGCAGAAAAGCCAGTAACTACACCTGCGGGTGAGCTTTTTCCAGGCCTTCAACGGTTCGTTAATTAATCGGAACGGTTTTGACAATTTTAAGAGTCCACGTTACCACCATCGTTCTTTTTTGTTGTTATAACACAAAACAAAAAATATCGACGAACGAATGTTTCGTTCAAATGTTGTTCCGTTTACGCGTGACGCGTGTATTTTGCAAGTAAAACCGCGTTATTCAAAGTGCAAATTCATATATGTATAGCAGCTTGTTGAAAAACCAATTTTTTCTCCCCTCTTTAAACACGCGATTATCCCCTTAACGCGTCATTTTTATCGGTCGTCGATGCTCGGTGGGCATATATAACTTCAGATCGTATATCACACGTCTTTAAGGGGGGAAATAGGGTTAGGACAGCGTTTTCTCAATGATTTTCATGAATTTTTTTATAGTATAAAAAATAGATATAATTTGTTGAAACTTTGAGAATATTTTATACATATATTTAAGTATATACCCCATATTGCAGGTCAGAATCAGACTCAGCATTTTGCATACATTCTGGAAGCCGCAATTTTCATCTGAAATCAAACGAGGTTGGAATTTACTTTTATTATATGTCTCTTCTATATGAACCTAAATGCTATAAAAAAATAGAAAATTGAATTTTTTACAGCGGTCAAAACAACAAAGCATGATTTTTTGCCATTTTTTACAACTTTTTTTCCCAAAAAAAATTATTTTAAATAATGATAATATTCCGGTTTTAGGTTCATATAGAGCGCAATACTATGAAGAAAGTAACTGCCAATTTTCAAAACGATTGGTTGAAAACTTTTCAAACTAGCGTGTACGCAAGTTAAAAAAAAGTCGTTTTCAGAAAAACGCGTTTGAAAAAATAGTACCAAGAAAAACAAGCAATATGGGGTCGCTAATATTTTATAATATATACTTAGATATATGTATACAAATTTTATAGTATATACTTAAATATTTGTATAAAATACTCTCAAAGTTTCAATAAATTATTGAAAATCATTGAGAAACACAATTTATGAAATAAAAAAAAATCGATTTTTTGAACCGTCTAACCCTGCTTCCCCCCTTAAAGTCCGACGGAAGAGCCGCGGCTCTTCATCCGTCGGACAATTAATCTTTCTTTCGTTAATGCCGAGTTTGTGGAAATATGAATTTCATCCCCGCCGGACTATCGCCCCTGCATTATCGTTCACGCTTCAGTATCATAACATTCAAATGACAAAAATTCATCAAAATGAGGGAAGATAGTTTAGTCGAGAACCGAAAATTCCAACCTCACTTTTCAAACTATTCGAATACTTTGTGCGTCGATGAATTTTTCAACTTTTATTCCATCAAATTAATTCTTAGACAACAATGAATAGGAACAATTAGCACGGAGTAAAAGAAAAACATTCTCGAATCACAGTTCTCGATTGATCCAGCAGACTCATTTTGTTTGTTTGTTCGTTGTTCATTGTAATTTTACTTTATACACAAAAACAGCGGGTTCGCGTCTATCTCGGGAATTTGGCAACTGACTTGGTTCGGTCGCGAACCGCTAGTGTCACCGGGCTCTCTCGTACGCGAAACTGACATGAGTTTGGTATATATACACATATATATATATAGATACGTACGCGTGTATACGTTCAATCCCAGCCGCGTATTCGTGGTTTAGTCGCGGCTGCTTCGCGGCCTAGGTCCTGTCCACTCCCGTCCCGAAATATTTATTAGAGTCCGGTCAACCCAGGCTCCCTCGCGGTTAAAGGGAAAACGCGGGCGGTCCAGAGGCGCATTTGCACGGTGTGAGGCATATATACATATATATAATGCGTGAACATCCCCCGAGTGTGTTTGCAATTGCGGCACACGAGAATTTTTTTTTTTTTTTTTTTTTTGTAAATTGATGCACTCTCGCGACTCACCAGAGAGAGAGAGAGAGAGAGAGAGAGAGAGAGAAAGAAAGAGAGAGCGCTTTTGCCACCGGATAAAAGTATGAAATATGGCATATGTACTGGTTTTTATCGGTTTATCGCTAATGCTCCATTCTCGTTATCGTGCAATTTTGTATTTTTTTTTTCACCTTTTCTTCACTTCTAATCTCGTTATGCGAAATGCACGTTTGTCGCCTCACCTATATAATAATTTTTATACGCTATAATCCGCGTCTCCGTCTTTCTCTCTTTTTCTCGTCTGCTTCATTTTACGGAATATTTATAAACGCCACAGCCAACGAAATTTTATTCCCCACTGAACGAATGCTCATGTTTCGTTATTAATATTCATGGGGCAAAAAAAGAACGTAATTCCATTTGTGAATTTTTTTTTTTTTTTTTTTTTTTTTCCAACGTCGAAGTAGTTTCAATATTGACGATTTTTCGTAGACTGTTTTAACAATTCTGGTTTTCCGGACACGCATTTTGTTTTCACTCTCGCGCATTTACTCGAGAACCGAGAATCAAAGTGGTAACGACGGTTAGGGTAAAAAGATCTTTAAAAAAATTATATGGAATTCCGTTTAGAGTGGAAAGAATGACGTAAAAATTCATGGATCCAACCTAATATGTATATTATTCATTATTTAAGTATGTATGTGCGAAGATGAATTTCATACGCGAGTGAATCGTGACAGTGAGTTAGGGAGGTCACGGTTCTTGGCGAATCGAAAGTCAATACTTTTGACCCGCGACGGCGACAGAGATATACTAGATAGAAAGAGGGAGGGAGAGAGAGAGAGAGAAAAATCGAAAGGGGAAATCGAGAAAGATCCTGTTTGCCTTGAGGGCGTTGCCACCCCCGACCATCCTCAATATATTATGCACTATTTGCGATACGTAAATTTTCCAAATCGTTCCCCCAAGAGCTTGGAACACATATATTACAGCGAGAGAGGTTCTCTCTCCTCATTGCTATATTTATCAAATGACGACAAGATCTCCGTGTATATAGCAATGGCATATACAACGAGTAAAAGAATTTACATTATACGCTGACAAATCTTTTGTCGATGAGTAGAGACAAAATAATAATTTTGAAAATTGAAAAATTTGTTTTGGGCACTTTCTTCATTTATTTTTAACGCAAATCTCCGAGTAACGAGAATTGTTTGCCGTTTAAATCATTGTCGCGTTTGTGCATGAGTTTAAAAATTGGTGGGATTTCGGATTTTCAATACGATTCTCATTGTTTCTTTTTTTTTTCGCCAAGTTGAAAAGGACCTCGATAACGACTGCTTAATAGCAAATAAAGTCTTTTATCAGTGTAGAATAATTTTTTATCGCACGACGAGCGAAACGGAAAGAAAGAGATTCGGAAAAGAGGAGGGAAAATGAAGAGAAAGAGAGAAAAGCAAAGCGAAAGCGGTCGAGAAAAGTTTGGTCGAAACAGCGAGCAACACTCCAGTCTGAACGAAAAGCACCGAGGAAGGGGTGGATGATGGAGCCGACGATGTTCCTATAGCCGGGGAAGCTCTCGTACGCGGCAAACTGTGTGGACTGAGAAACTTTCTTTTTAACCGACAATTAACCGGGAGATCCGACGCTGGAGCTGAGCTCCGAGAGAGGGTAAACGTGAAAGGGAGGCGAAAGGAGACAAAGAGAGATAGAGAGATTTTACGGGAAAACGAGCACAGAGCCGTCTCTGATGCCCAATTTTGTTAAGACAGAGAGAATGAGAGATAGAGAAAGAACAGTAGCAGATTTGAGAAGGAAGCATTTCTCTGCGATATATAGGTATATATCTTATTCCTCAAGCTGTATGCTCCGAATTGATTCCTTCGAGGCAACCAATCGAATCAACGGTACGATCGAATCGAGCATCAAGTTTCGTACCAAATATGCATCGTACGATATACCGTTAAAGCACCGTGCGGTGTACGAAAAGTGCAGTGTGAAAAAAAAATGTCCAAAAATGTTGAACGATTCTTAAAAAATTTATATGTACGAAGAAAAAACAGCAGTTGATTGATACTCAATTTTGTATCTTATTTTTTGGTAAGACTCCGTGAAAGTGTTCTTGATTTCCGAAAATCGGATCTTGATGGAAAACCGGTTATAAATCATTATTTATGATTAAATACCTAAACAAAGAACTTTTGTGAACTCAAGAATAAATTTTCTAGGGCCGATTAAACCCTCTATCTCCCTCTCTCTCTGCTTCTTCACTCCCTCTAATCGCGGGATTTCACGCTAGAATTATCCGTCCCTCGTCTCGCTCCCATGCCGAGTTGGATTTTCCTAATTTCGCGAATTCGGATTGAAGGGTAGAGAGAAGTCGGAGAAATTCTCTCGAGTTCTCCATAGTTGCACAGAGGCTACATACGCGCGCGCGCGTGTGTTTGTGTGTATGTGTGTGTGTTTGTGTTGGAGGGGTTAGACTCGAACGTTGGATAGATATCATCAGATAAGCCGAATAAACCGGATGACTAATACCGTGGATGAATCAAAAGCTCTTCGATTATACTGTCGAGGAACGAGAGGGGGAGACGATCAGTTCTACTCTTCACTCGCTGTTACTACTTTCATATCTCTCTCTCTCTCTCTCTCTCTCTCAGGTCCTCTGTCTTCATCCCATCGAAAGGAGATTTTCATCCCGATAAAGTCAGCCGTAAACACAGGAGAAGCGGAGGGAATGAGATTCCAACCGAAGGGGATCAATCTCTCGCTTCCTCCTCGTCTTCCTCTTCTTCATCATTGTCTTTCTCCTCGCTCGTTCCAATTCGCTTTTTCGTCATAGCTAAATTCTGGAAAAGGTTTTTCATCACACCTCGTGCTCTCTCTCTCTCTCTCTCTCCTTCTTGCGACGTTCATTTTGTGCTCTTTCTTTCTCCCTGTGAAATCTCGCGAGAAACCACAGACAATTTTTTTTGCCACACGCCCCAAGACGAGCTAGCAACCGAGATATAACGCTTCTTCACCTGTACATCTATCTCTCTCTCTCACCCTCCAAATGGGCTCTCTCGAGTTACGGCCCGAAACTTTTTACCAAGAGAAAGAGGAAACTGTCTCTCGCTGCTTTTGCTGGTATCAGTGGCATTGTATCGCAGAAAGCGTACCAGTATATGTTGACACAAATATATATATATATACATATAAAACTATTACTTAACAAAAAGGCGTGACCCGCGCGATTTAACACGTAAAGTGTGATATATAAATAAATTAAGTACGGAGAACGTGTAAATTAACCTCCGGGTTATTCGCTCTTTATGTCATTAGGATAAAATCGAAGATAAAAATCTGGGTCGTATCCGAAGAGTGACACGAAATTTTTTTTTCTCATAAAAGAAGATACAAAAGTGTGCAAAGACCCTTGGAAACTTTCCTCGCAGTCTATCCAGGCCCGATGATGCATGCGAGGAAGAGTCATTATGTCGCGTGCACGGGGCAAAATGGATCTCTCCAAGTATTTGCATTCTCGCAAGGAAAATATTCCAAAAAGCAAAGTGTTACAACAGGAGTGCGCGACGAGGCGGGAAGAAGAAAGGAAGAGGAACATTAGCGAAGGCAGCAACGCGCGCGCGCGCGCGGGTTTCGCGAGAAAAGCTCCGGAGAGGAGGAGAAGGAGTCTCTTCTCGCTCCTTCGGGTACTTTTTTTTATTTCTCCAACACGGAAAGTGACGCTCGGGGTGGGGGTAAAGGCGCGAAGAAAAGCTGCGAAAATGGGAGAATGGGTATACGACGAGGAGATGAGGATGCCGCCGTTGAAACGTTACTTATATACCGTGTCGTGGGTATGCGCTACGGTTCCTTTCTCGCAAAAACGGAAGACCAGAAAGCGGAGAGAGAAAGAGAGTGATAAGAAGAGCGAGCGAGGTGTTGTAGGTGAGTGGACTTTTATTTCGTTCCAGTGCAGCTGTTTCGCATTCGAGAAACTGGCTGGCTGCTGGTTTTCTCTCGAGCCGACCGGCGGCGGGGGCGACACTATATAGTGGGCGCTTGTTCGGTTTGTATAGACGAACTCACCGGAGTGTGGAAAGGCAAAAAATAAAATAAAGGAGAGAAAGACTGGGAGAAGAGCGGATGAAGCATCAGCGAAGAGAGATGATTGAATTTTGCGTAATTATTCGAGTCCCCGAGAGAGGTAAAATCGCGAATGGTGAGGAGAGAAAAGCGAAGAGAGAGAAACGACCGTGAAGAATACAGCGACAACGTCGTCGACGACATCCGTCTCCTCCCGCGCTATTACGCTTCCTTTTTTTTTTTTTTCTGTCGATGGAAATTGCCCTTTGTAAGATTACGTCTCGAAAGCGGGAACCCTCGCACCAAACGCGAAATAAACTGATTACTTTATAGCGAGAGCGAAGCGAACTGTATTCATTGGATTAAAAATAAGAAGAGAAAAAAAAAAACGGAAGAAGAAAATTCTTCGTCAACGAGCATCGGAGCGCGCGCGCACCCCCGCCCCATTGACCGTCTACGATCTGTGGTATTGAGAAATACGGGAATTTTCGTATGGTGTGCGTGTCTTTTGATGATATCACGAGAATTATTTATTCTCGTAAATATACAATATATAAGGTTCTTTGGCGTTGACCATTATTTTCCTTCGATAATTATCGTCGACATAAATCTCGGAAAACGCTAAATTATATGCGGGAGAGACGTTGAATCCTTGCAAGGAGAGTTCTAACAAATGAGACAGAAAAAAATGACGCTCGCGTGTGAATTCGGAGAAAGAAGGCCGACATTGGTGTGTGTAATATACTGGCGCTTGAGAACGTCCGTACTGGCCATTTGAGACCGTTTGCGGAGACATCTGCCGCGATGCATTATTTTTATGAGAGGCGTGGCTGATGCTGTTAGAGGGTTGGAAAGGGAGCTCGCGCCCCCGATCGAGCACCCTCGCACCACCGGGCTATCGGCCCTTCCCCATAGAACATTTCAAAAGTATTTTTGGTACCGAAACATCTCCCCGCCCCGAGAGAAACGTGAAACGAGGACTTAAGCGTGGACACTTTTGGTTACGTTTCAAAACACACAGAGAGAGGAAGATTATTTTTTCGTTTTTCTATACAATATCCTCTGTATATTTCTGCTCCCGTGACCTCGGTGTTTCTTGGATTCTTGCAACACGCAAATTGTAACGCATGTGTTTCCATTTTTTCCTCTCCTCTCTGACAGCGCGCCAAACTATTCGTTACAACAACGAAAATTCTGTACCCCTGGCCCACCGTCTCTCGAACATTTTTCTCTCTATCGATCGATCGATCTCCGTTTATTGACCCAACAATGCCAGATCAAATCACGTGATCGATAGAAATCCCCCTCTCTCTCTCTCTCTCTCTCTCTCTCTCTCTCTCTCTCTCTCTCTCTCTCTCTCTATCTGTAGCTTTCCCTTTGTATCATCGCCCTCCTCCTCCTCCTCCTCTCCGTGTTTGGTGAATCGATGCAAACCGCGGGACCGATGCAACGCGCACGGGATCAAAGATACGAATCGCGTTACCCAGGGGGTTGATGGAGGGACGAACGTTGTTCGAAAGCCTGCCCGAGGCTGCCCATTTTCAATCGTGTGTTTCTCGCTGTTTGAAGAGAGAAAGAGAGAGAGCGTTTTATTTTTTATTTATTTTGTTTTATGAACTGTTTTGTATGTCTATATAACCTTTTTTTCGGAAACTATTTTTTTTTTCCTACCCGGACGAAACGAGAAATCGCGTCGAATCAGTGTTTCGACCGGGAATATTTATTTTAAATGGAGAATGAATCAAGCGTCGCTAATAAACTGTCGCATGGGTCCGCTTTGCGGAATGGTGAATGGTGAAAAATTGATCCATAAAAATATGTTTCACCGTACGATGGCAGGGAAAAAAAATTGATTACTGTAATATGATTTTTTTTTGTTTTTTTTTTTTGTTTTTTTTTTTTCGTGGTGCCAGAATTTTTCCGTGAAAACGTGTAAAATTTTTTTTGTTGTTCGCGGTCCGGGATTCTGTCGAGTCTAACCGTATACGATCTCGGGATTAACGATTGTACCCGCGCCGGGGTGAGCGGGCGATATGATGTTTGAATGAAAACTCTCACCCTCGTGTGCTGCTTTCACAGCTTTCGCTATTGCATTCTATCCGCACACACATGTATATACATGTATCGCGGTGAAATCTCTCTGTTGGCACAACAGACGAGAGTGTAACGCGTAATCGATACAGGGATCTGGTGTTTTGCTATATGGCGGGGATCTCGTAAGAAAAATAAAAAAGATAAAAATCGCGTTCGAACGACACACGATGCGAGAATGAAAGTGAGAAAGAAGAGAATTCCTCCAGTTAAATTGACAGCATAAAAATATACATCTGGTTATATATGTTATAAGAGAAAGGGATGCAATATTTAATATGCAACTTGATGAATTGAGTTGCGATTGTTATTTTTTTTTTAATTTTTTACACATCGTTCAAGTCACGTACACGCGAACCCCTTCTAATTTGTTTCGCCGATATTTTCAAAACTTCTGCTATGAGCCCGATTCGGCGAAACGGAAAAAAACGCATGGTCATTGGAAATTTCAACATTTTGAGGTTTCCGAAAAAGTGCGAAGAAAAGGGTTTGCCCTAAAAAATTTGTTCGCCTTCACTTTGAAGTCGAACCCTGATTACGAATAAAAACGAACTTTCTTTTCTGCGAGATAACAAAAAAAAATACAATATGAAAATGCAACAACATCGAAAATGTTTAATTTTTTTTTTCGATATATAAAAATACAAGAGCCCAGGTCGGTCAAGCTACAATAACCTAGTTAACTATATACCATACATACGTATATATACCCGCATATGTACATATATATTCCGAAAAGTTACTACTTGAGATTGAGAGAATATACGGAAATGGGGAAGAGTTTTGGTTGGCTCCTGCCAACCCTTTATACGCTCATCGAGAATAATTTAGTCTCTTCCTCCCACAACTCCTGCACGGATACATCGCGCATGTACACGGGGCATATCGCGTGAAATGATTCAATTAGAAATACAAATTTTTGACGACAGTCATTAACAATTAAACTTTTTAAACTATAAAATCAAGGGATCTTTTGATTGATTTGTAAACAAATCTTTTGTAAAATTCTCTCGTTTATTTGTCAGCACTATTTTCACTAGCGCGCAATGCCGTGGATACTTTAAGTGATGGGACTGGTTCGCTACCATAGATGGAAATTGAAAAATAATTAAAAAATCCCGAGTTTCTAAGGCCATCTCTTTGAACGTTGGTTTTTGAAACCAGCGTGTCCCCCTTGATGCGGAATGTTTCATATATAGAAACGTAGCTTATAATAACGATATATGGCATTATAACGTAGACGATAGTGGAAATAACTCTCGGGTAAAACCAGCTCATCCGAAATCACTAACGGTGTGCTTTCGCATTGGAAATATCTCGAACGAGGGTGCGCGACGAGTGCATGGACACGGGAGGATATTATGGTATATACGAGTAGTATATCTCTTCCTCGATTTGAATGTATGTCTCCGTGTGTGCACGTGTGTTACCCGCAAAGAAAGATATGACGCGCGAGATCGTTGCGAGGTACAACGAAAAATGGCATTTCTTTAGAACGCTCAAACTGATTTATGCACTCCGAACGAGAGAGGAAAGAGGAAGAGAGCGAGAGAGAGAGAGAAAGAGAGCCCGGGCAAGGAGCACCCCAAGAGTAGTAAATCGTTTCTTCTGCCGTTTCAACGAGAATGCGAGACTCCCCTCCTGCCCTGTAGAAAGTTGAGCAGAAGGGTCTGAGAGAGCCAAAAGCTCGAGAGTCTCGAGAAATCCACGTACGGAACACCTTCCAACCTTCTTTTCTCGCGGGAGAACTTTCGACATACGCGTAACCACGACGAAGTCTTTTCATCACCCCCCCCCCGGCCAGGTATTTCTTCGTCAGTCACGCGAACAAACCCGACTGACGTGAGACGTACCGTCGACTTATTCCCTTCCCATTTGCGCGCGTGTAAAAGAATCTATTCGGTCCCTCTCGTGGGTCCGAAGGCCCTTTTTCCCCTCGATATTCCGTGTTACCGGACACCCCAGAAAAGTAGAAATTAAAGAGCCACCGAGTGGCCAGTCGTGAAAGAGAGAAAAGAACGCGTAAAAGCCAGCGAGAATTCACGAAAGCGGCAATGAAAGCGCACCGTCGCGCACGCACGACACCAGCTGGTTTTTCGTAATTTACAAGAAAACGCTCGACCAGAAAACCGTTCTCCGGCCATTGTCGAGACTCTCCGTCACACTCCTCGAGATGACCGTTTTTCTCGTTTCTCCCCGCTAAGTATACGTATAACACTGTACGAGAAGTATATAATACGAGTGTATATAAATCGACTCCTGGGAAACAGCTGGTCGTAAACCAACGCGATTAAACGCGCAAAGTAATCAGAGTTACGCCCTTTTATCCGGCAGCAACTGGGTATACGAATGGAAAAGGTGTTCCCGGACGTTCCAGAGCCAATGCGAGATTTCTTCTCTCACGATGTTTTTATGCGACGCGAAGAGGCACGCACGCTGTGCAATTGTTCCGAAGAAGAGGGGAGGGATGCTGCATAAAGCCGGCTGCGTCTTCTCACATTCATTCGGGAACGGCAAGACTAATTCGGTACTCTCGCATTAGATAACAATTCCAATTCATTACTCATTCTCCGCGTTTCAAATGGTCAACGTATTGGCCTCCGGTCAATCTTCCGGTGCTCCGGACAACGGCCGTTAATTTCGCAATTGCCAAGCGCGAGCGTGCAAAGATCGCGAAGGAAAGTCCAACGCGAAGAGAGCGAGAACCCTCCGTAACTTTTTCAACCGGTTTGGCAAACGTTCGTTGAGAAATAGACCGCTCTCGATATGTCTATGGATACAATTTACACGAGATATCACATTTGGAACGGTCGCGTTACTCGATCTCGAGCACGCACATACTCGGCGAAGGGTTCCCCAAGGATTCGAGAGAGCGAGTGGTATATTCCGGTGTGCCAGAGGGGCTGGTAAATGAAATGTAGCAACTGCACTCTCTACCGTCGCGTTTTCCGCGAGTCGAGTATTGCGCGAGGAGCAATTAGAGGATTTAGTGGCCGGAGGGGAGGGCGTGGGTTCTGGACGCGGTCGGAAATTAGTAGGCGGACAGCGGAGCGGGAGTAAACCTCGAGCTCTGCTTCATCGTTTACCGCGTGTTGGTTGGTGTTGCTCGCACGGATATTACGTGCTGCGGAAAGCGAGAGAGGGCATCCAAGAGGTTCTCTCTAGCTTCTATTTCTGCTTCTTCCTACTTCTCTATATAGATATATAAACGCACCCTTGATGGCACTGAGGCTGCTGCTTCTAGCTTGACTTACGAGGAAACGTGAGTTTTATGGTCTAACGTGCGGGCTTCCTTTCACGGTTGATACGAGGTCGAGTGGCCCGGTGGGTTCTTTACTCCCTCGCCCTCTCTCTCTCTCTCTCTCTCTCTCTCTCTCTCTCTCTCTCTCTCTCTCTCTCTCTTCTCTTTCGCAAAAGGGCCCTCTTCGAGTGCTCACCGCCCACGCTCTTCTCGCCAAAATCGAACCGGTGCTCTATTGCCAGAGGCCGAGAGTCTCTGGCGATAGATACAAACCCAGCTCAGTTTCTCGCGAACACACTTCCCCTTCACCAACGATATATATATATACGTTCGCGAAGGTGAGGTAGAGTTCCAGAGAATCTTCTCAAGATGTGTGTCTTTTTTCTTTATCAAACGGATGAGACTTTTCGCTAATTCAATGGTTAATTACTTCTTAAGAACAAATTGATAAGTATCGCGACGTATATCCGGACTATCCTTTCTTAACGTATAAGCATATCTACCGGTTTTCTTTCCAATTACTTTTTCAGCACGAAGCGTATAAATATCGCGACGTGCAACGGTGATTTTACTCATCAATACGATCTCAACTCCGACTCTGTATATGCAAACCGTGCCTGGAAACGAGAAGGGGTTCCCGTGTACTTAACAAGTGATATACATCCATACACGCATACAGACAGACGCGAAATGAATGTCCCAAGGCTCATTGTCAACTCTCGCGATTTCACCAGCCACTCTCGCGAATTCGTCCCCCCCCCCCCCCCCCGCCCCTTCTATCATTCGACCCCGTTCCCGCGAGCACACGCACGAAAGCCACATCCCCTCTTCCTCTTCACTCTCCCACTCGTTCTCTCTCTCTCTCTCTCTTATTCAGAGTGCACCCACGATTGATTTAACCGGTCTACCGCGTCTTCTGTTTACGGGACTCGGACGATTGATTTCAAGCGGATCATTACACGCATCGAACCTCCCATGACCGTACGCGTATATATATATCCGTGCCTTTGGTTCGTACAACGAGAGTATTGTGTACCAACTGCACGGTACTATACACTTGTGTTTTACCGTGTATATAGGTATGTATATAGACGGGTGAACCTGTACAGGATGTATAGCGAGAACAGGGGTAGATATTTAGTATGTACCCGACCTAACGAACGGTCTCTCCCCAAGTCCGCTGTACACACAGAGCCGAAACAGCGGTAGCAACGTTTCAACGAGCATTAACTTTCTCGCTATCCCTGTTTAGAGATAAAGAGAAAGATGGAGTGAGAACGCTGGCTCTGTCGCTGTAATGGCTTTATGTTCGCGTGTTTCTATTCACGATGGTTCTATCCTGCGAATCGCGAATTGTCCAATCTGGACTCCTACAAACTCTTCGAACTGATACAAACACGCGGGATAGCACGGATACGAGTATAATGATTGAGACGAGCTTTGATTCTAACGAAAGTTCTTCCTCGTGGAAATCCCTCGATTACCGATGCTCTCGAATTAATAAACTTAATTCTGATTAGCGTTATACCTCTGCTCCGACGATTCTCACAATTACATGGTAGTGAAATCATTTTTGTATGTATATCTCTGATCGTGAGAGTTTAGAGGGAACCTTGTCAGAAATATGGAATACATAGAAAAGATTTTTCTTCCACGTGAAAAGAACATTGAAATGCAAAAGTTACACATAATTCCTTATTTCCTCATAAATTTCCGTCGTTCACCAAGTTTGTCTTTTGAAATAACGCTTCAACTTCTCCGCGTTTTCATAAGGCACTTGACAAATAATATCGGAACTGTTGCGGTCAATGAAATGCAAGAATTTCTCATAATTTTTTTTTTCTTTTTTTTCATAATCAATCTCAAATTTTCCGGAAATGATTGATGTAGGTCGTTGAATGAACCACCGTATTATGTGTTTGGCGTATCGCCTTCCTTTTTTCTTCATTGATCTTAGATGGTGAATCGACGAGGAGAGATATTTTTGAGAGCCCTAAATGCACTGTTTGGAAGAGTATATACGAACCGCAACGGCGGTGCATAATTTTGAACGAAGAAAGCGAGGCCGTGTGGGTCGCGTTTGAAAAATGCAAGAAGAACACCCCTCGTGAAAGAGGACAGGTACGAGGGGGAGACGCGCGTGTTCAACATTGGAAAAGGTGCATAAAACGCTTCGTCTCTGGTTATATCGCGTATGTATATGGGGTAAGGCCTCAGAGGGGCTGCGTAACCTAGCGTTGATGATGATGAAGGGCAGCCTTAGAGGAACCACAGAAGGAGAGAGAGAGAGAGAGAGAGAGAGAGAGCTAATGGCCTTGTTGCACCTGGCGTGTTGTACACACACCACGCACACACACATACACGTGCACACTCACGCAGGTAAATTCTCTCCCCAGCAAAGCGAGGAGATCAGCAGCGAGCACTCACGCCTCGCGGCTTTCCTAGTTCGTGTAAAATTGACCTGGACGACCCTTTGCAGGACGAACTAGTATACCGATGACGAAAGAACGAGAGAGAGAGAGAGAGAGCGCGAATCCAAGTACATGAAAGATCGAGCGAGGGTGTTACCGGGAGGGGGATGAAGAAGAAGAGCACTATACAAGAGAGTCTGGAGTCTGGACCGTGTTCCCTGGAGCCCAGCCGGCCTTTGCTTCCGTATTCTCTCTCTCTCTCTCTATATATATATATATATATATATATATATATTTTTTTTTTTTTTTGTGTGCATGTATGCATAGGAAGAGGATGAGCTCTTTACACTCGAAACCCTATTGGAGAGTTCCCTTCGGTGCACTCGCCCAAAATAACCAAAATTGTGGACAATATATATCGTCATCTTTCTTGAATCGGCCAAGATGCCGAAGTTT
Source organism: Oxytorus armatus (assembly GCA_958009045.1). Classification (NCBI taxonomy): domain Eukaryota; kingdom Metazoa; phylum Arthropoda; class Insecta; order Hymenoptera; family Ichneumonidae; genus Oxytorus; species Oxytorus armatus. The sequence goes on from OY253744.1 coordinate 357,263, forward strand.
ATTTTATATATCGTCCTTGTTGCAACCCCTGCTCGCGTTCATCCCTCGTTCTTAATTCTTCATGCACACACGCCTCCGGCCATTCAACATTCTCGCTCTCGTGTAAAGAAATTCGTATATATCGTTGACTGAATTTTCTATACACATACATATATATTTACACAAGATCTTTTCGCTTGGACAATTCGGCTGACACTCACCGAACGTTTTATCGTTGTCTGTCGTGTGCTTTTTAGTGCCTCCAACTGGAAATTACAATAAAAATTATTAGTTGTTTGTTCCAACGTATACCCTTGCGGGTTTCTACGTATGATCCTATCAAATTTTCCCTCGCATCACTTCCTACTCGCACTATTCTGAGCTATCTAACTTCCGTAGCATACGCAGCTGGTTCGACACGGGGAAACTACGGAAAACCCGTGTCGATACAGACGACTTTTCTATTTTTATTGGATTTCAATTGTATTACCATCGGAAACTCAAAAAATCTGCCTCGGTAGTCGGGGCGCGAACCGCTGCGGTCACCCGTCCCAGTACTGACCGCGGCCAATACCCTTAACATGGGAGATCGCCGAAGCCGCGCACCGACCACGCGTCCGCTGCTGTCGGTAAATTACAATGAATGTAAAATATTACTGGAATCGATGAACAATTATTCCGAGGATATTTTGGTATTACTAAAAATCAATGTTCACATCTACAATATCGTTATTTTTTCGGCAAATTTTCTTTGTGTTAGTGTCTTTAAGTATGCTCGTAATAAATTTACATCTGGCACGGGAAGTATTCACAAGAGAAAATATTGTAATCCGAGAAAATATCGATCGACGTACGATAAATCAATCAACCTCTATTTCGGTGGAACGTACTCATGTACTCGTATACTTCTAGCTATAACCGAGTCCGCTAACGGGCGTTGAGAGAAACATATCGCGCTGTGATTTGTGACTGTTTGTCGGAGACCAGGTGTGTGACGGGGCGAGAATTATACGAGACTGAAAAAAAAAAACGAGCAAAGAACTTTTATTCAACTTAGCTTATATATACATATATATACCTATAGATTTATATATAAGGATTGTAGCATCGTGTCGATCGTTACCGAATTGGAAAGAGATTCACGACGAGACGATGCCGATAGAGCTTATGTGTCGTACCCCAAGACATAACGCGCTCAACTGGACGCGAACAAAGTGTTCTCTGAGCTTTTGTCGTAGAAATAACGAAAAAGAAACTTCATATAAATACAAAAAATCGTTACAGCGGATAAAAGTTTATAATGCCTTCGAAATTGTGAGTCTAACAAGGAAAGTACCCGAGGTGTTCCATTCCGATTTTGTTGAAACTCATGTATGTTATAGAGCATTAAAAACTAAGCTACACGTATTTTTTTTATCGGCGGAAAAACGGTTTCGAGGGGTGAAATTACCCCTTAAAGTTGCACAGGTGAAGTGGCGATTTTACAGTTTCACATATGAGCAGTGCATCGATTTTGATGAAACAAAAATTTTAATGTTTCTTATGCGAAGGGATGAAGAACCCACGAGATAATGAAAAAAAATATATATTTTAAGGGGTCGAAATACCCTTGAACATCTACTTCTTGCACCCTACATTGAAAACTTACGAATCGATTGGAATGAAAATTATGCTGTTTTATAGCGGAAATAAAATTAAAGTTCACGCATTTTTGTATTTCTACAAGAAAACAGTTTTAAGGGAGTAAGCTACCCCTATTTGAGTTTTTACATTCCAGTTGCCTCCTTGTCATTCCAAATGTGTTTGCCGATACGGACTTTTCTCATTAAACTAAAATTAATGATTCACCGTCTTTCTTTATTTTAAGGGCTCGAAAGACCCTTGAACATCTACTTCTCGCTACTTCTTGCACAGAGCGGGGCTCCAAAAAGTGATTTTTTTAGTTTTTTGCCTTTTTCACATTGATATTTTGAGATTTCGACTAAAACTCGGTGTTATTCGTAATCAGCGGAAAATTTCCGATCGAATAGGGTGTCGAAAAATTGAATAAAGAGAAAATAATGTTTTTGTAATTTTTTGCCCTCCTTTTCGAAAACCTAAAAATCTCGAAATTTCAAATGGTCATAACTTGGCTCCCGTTTCATCGATTTTGGGTTTTGACGTGCGTTTTCAAAACGTCTCGAGTAGGCTTAGAGAATGCATTTTGGATCATCCCGATATCTCAATTATTGTAGCCGTGAGAGCAAGTTGAAAATCGGCGAAAAAAAAGACTTTAAAAATCTGTGAAAAATCGAAAAATAATGATATCGCAATGATTCAAGCGCCATTTTAAAGGGTTTTCTATCAAGAAAAGAATGAGTACAGAGTGGGGTTCCAACTCCATCGGGAAGCAGCGTTACAGCGATTTTAGTGAAGCCACTTCTTTTTGGCCGAAATGCAAAAAAAATTTTGAATTCTTTAAATTTTCTTTTAGGACGCTATATCGATGTATTTTGACTCGCTGATTACTAATTCAGTAGCCATTTCTTTGAAAAACTCGAAATTTCATTGAAAATCGTCTAAAAAGTGATTTTTTTCGTTTTTCGCTTTTTCTCATTGATATTTTGAGGTTTCGACTAAAATCGGTGTTATTCGTAATCAGCGGGAAATTGCCGATCGATTAGGATATCGAAACATTGGAAAAAATATATATATTTTTTTTTTTTCATTTTTTGCCCACCTTTTCGGAAACCTAAAAATCTCGAAATTTCAAATGGTTATAAATTGGCTCCCGTTTCATCGATTTTGGGTTTTGACGGAGGTCAAAACGTCTTGAGTAGACTAACAAGGAAAGTACCCGAGGTGTTCTTAAGGGTACTACTTAAGGGTATGGACCACCCTATCTAGCGCCTTTTTTGATAGATGTTCAAAAGTTTCGGAATCACTGCTAAGAAATTTTATGATGGTACGATTGATAGAGGATTTTCGGGTAAACTTGCGATTACGATCGAACTTATGGTACGATTTTCGTGTCTATCTCAACATGAAAGTCGTACCATCATTAAATTTCTTGACAGTGGGTCGAAAACTTTTGAATATCTATTAAAAAACGGGCTAGAAAGGGTGGTCCGTCCCCTTAAGTATTCGTACTAATTGAAAAAAAAACGGTGAATCATTCATTTTAGCTTAAAGAGAAGAGTTCGTATTGGCAAACACATTTGGAATGACAAGGAGATAATTGGAATGTAAAAACTCAAATAGGGGCAGCTTACTCCCTTAAAACTGTTTTCTTGCACAAATACAAAAATAAGTGAACTTTAATTTTATTTCCGCTATAAATAATTTTCATTCCAATCGATTCGCAAGTTTTCAATGTAGACTGCAAGAAGTAGATGTTCAAGGGTGTTTCAATCCCTTAAAATATGTTTTTTTCCTTCATTATCTGGTGGGTTCTTCATTCCTTCGCATAAGAAACATTTTAATTTTTGTTTCATCAAAATCGATACACTGCTTGTTTGTGAAACTGCAAAATCGTCCTTTGACCTATGCAATTTTAGGGGTTGGTTTCACCCCTTGAAACCGTTTTTCCGCCGATAAAAAAAATAAGTGTCGCTTAGTTTTTAATGCTCTATAACATACATGAGTTTCAACAAAATCGGAGGGGGACACCTCGGGTACTTTCCTCGTAAGAGTTTTCTTTTATCGTTGAAAAATATTTTGAAGCAACAAATCCCGACGATGCGCATAAATCCCAATCGTTCGATCTTTGTATTACGATTTTTCCAGAGCCAGCATAAATTGGAGACAGTCCGAATCTTGTTTTACGCCTTTCGAACTCTGATTGAAATTGCGCCGTTTCAACGGAAAGTCCGAATTTAAAAAAATAAAAAATTCTCTCGAAAAGTCCCGAGTAAACGGGAAGGGTCAGGGCGTGGTCAGCGAAACCGGACAACTGAAATACCATAATCCCTTTTGCGAAAGTTGGACAAATATTTGTTCGGAACGTCGAGAAAAGCGGGATATAGAAATCAAATTTCTCGACAAACGGTACAGAGGAACTGCGGCGGGGGTGAGAAATAGCTCGCGAGACAGAGGAGTTCATATATATACCATTGAGGTAATACCCGGCAAAGAAGGCGGATGAAAGAAAGCAACGAGGGCCAAAGTCAGAGAAACGTTTCTATCTTTCTCGTGGCTGTGGGGTTGTAGCAGGAAATAAAAGTCGTCGAGTGCCGCAAGTGTACCACAATCGTCTTATTCCCCGTGTTTTACCGCTCGCGGCATCCCGCTGGCAAAATAAACCAATCCAAGCAGCGGAGAGGAAAACAGTGCAAGCCCGAGAAACATCAACGTCGCCTCAACGAGGAGGGAGCAGCGGGCTCAGGAGAGAGGGTTGTATTGAGAGAAAAAGCGCGAGCGAAAGATCACAGCGACCAGACGAGAAAGAGAGAAATGCCGCTTCTCTCTCTCTCTCTCTCTCTCTCTCACTGCTACTTCATCAATTCGCAACAACGAGACTTTTTCACTTTAAGGGCTTTTTGTGCTGTAAAAAAAAGCTAGACGGATCAACGAGAATGCAATCTCTCGTTCGGGGTCCTAAAAAAATACTCAACGGACGCGACGCTTGACTGTTAAGACCAATTCGCGACAATGGTAAAAACCAAAAAATCCCAGACATAACATTTACGAAAATAGATGTTGTATAGCTATTTTGTCGGTAATAAATAGAATTTGCACACTTAAATGCACAACTGGTGATGCGAATGAAAACACCGGAAGAAAAACTGAGCGACTGGGAATCGTATTGAGCGGAGTGGGAAGTAAGAATGAGGATCCGGACGGTGGCCTTATAGATATCGTTGCGATGTTCCTATTGCGCGAAAGACTGCGCTAGAAGCCACCTGGCGGAGAAGTGGCAAAGTGACAAGCTCTACCTGGTCGGAGAACAGGAAATTCAGTTACGATAGACATATAGAGTTTTCGTGTAAGGTTCTCCGCTTTATAGCACAACATATTCCACGTGAATCTGTGATATACAAAGATGGGAAGTTTGAAATCGAGTTACCAATTATGGGACCAATCGAATTGTATTTTACAGTGTATTACATGCAGTATATCGTTGTATGAAATATTCTCGCTCTGTCTATTCCTCCACAGCTTTGCCAGATATATGTTTCAACGTATCGTATCGAGAGTGAGTTTTCGAGTTATCACCTTTGATTCAAGTCGTGGAAAATCTCTTTTGCCCCCCCACCCGTTTCTCGCTCTTACACGTAGCCAAGTTTATCGAGGTTTCAGTGACGATGCGGGCTAGATTGTAAAGCAAGGTTACAGAGAATTCGCGAAAGTCACGCGTATTCCGGAACGGGGAGAGAGAGAGAAACAGTAAGGGAAAACTGTTCAAAGCCTCTATTCCAAATGGCGTACAGCAGGCAAAAAGACCAGAGGATTTGTATTTTCGTTAACGAACCTTCGCCGATGAAAAACTTCGTCTACCGTAAATCGATTGATTTAAACTCCACTTTTACGTTTTTTATATCCCCTCCCCCATCCCATTTCCCCGTTAGCAAAACAAATAAAGCGAAACAGCATTGAATGGAGCAGAATGTTATCCGTACTCTTTGATAATCTACGTGGGACTCTATGATTGTGAGATAACGCAGAGACATAAATATAGATTAAAGAAAATTTCATGAAAAAGAAAAAATGATTTCCAACATTAGTTGAAAATACAGCCAAAAGATAACGGGTAGATAATATTCAACGAGTTAAAGGCGGGCGGGGGGAGGGGGGTTAATCCCGAACAAAACATGTCGAAAAGTCGAACTGGCAAGCTAGACAGGTATTTATGTACGAGGGGTAGCATATCGTTGCGCGCCAGCAGGTATATATAGGGGGGAGGCATGGTTGCGGCGTGGCTTTGAAATTCGGAGTTTACGAGACCCGCGAGTAAGAGTGAGAGAGAGAGAAAAGTTGGAGAGGTAGGAAAAAAAGAAGAAACGGAGTCGTCTCTTTTTTGCCTCTAAATTCAGCCCACGTGCAGACGAAAACATCTTCTCTCCCTCTCATCCCGGCGCCGGTATCTTCTTCACCCGGATATATAGCACCCCAATACCACCTGCCCACTTCGCTACTCCCGTTTCTTCGACCCCCCTCCCTTATACACGGCATACGAGGAAAAGACTCTTTGAATTCTTTATTACTTTACGTCTCTCCAGCCTAATTAACTCCAGTCTAATTTCCCTCCTTCTAATCTTATCGCGACTCTTATCTATGCAGATACATGGTCTAAACAAAATAGAAAAGAATCCTAAAATTCTGTAAAATTCTAGCAAAGTTTATTGTTTCAATATTAGTTTGAAAATAATTCATTTTGTCAATTCTAGCAGTCTGTTTGGAAACATATTTTTGTTGTATCCGTCAATCGAGCGTGCCGGCCCCTGTTCAAAAATTTGATAATTAGGTTACGTCTATATTCTCTTTTTTTTTTATAAAAAAAAGAAATGATTATATAGCTCGGTGTATTGTAAACTTTTTCAAAAATAGTTAGTGGTTCATTATATCGATATAACGCGAATCTCCACTGTTTAGTTTTTCTGAGAAATAGATTACGAAGACGGATTAATGTGTTATCGGTTTTTCCATTCATCATTTTACAAAAATGGGGTAACGCATTATTACAGGTCTATTATTATTTTTATACCATTGATTTGTTATTCGGGGGTGTTTTTTAATTTTTTTTTGTGCTCCAAGAGCAAACGGTGTATTCTATGACGTGTTCACGATGTGGATACGGAACTTTGTTCAGCCTCCCGGTGAGAAACGCGTTAGAAACCAACTACGTCTCTTCTCTCTCTCTCTCTCTCTCTTTCTTTCTCTCGCGCCTTTATTCGATTTTACGAGCTACAAGTTGCCGCGTCCACGCGGCACTAAACTATGCCGACGGCAACTCGCCTCTACCTGAGCTCTGGTACACACAGTAAACCGTACGTTGTACCTGCTGCAGCTTCTTCCTTCTTTCTTTCGGAGAGCCGACGGCGTTTTCTGGCCCTCTTTCTCTCTCTCACTCGCTATCGTGTATTACTCGCTCAGAGAGAAAATTCTAGACAAAAAAAGAAGAAAAAGTTTTGCCAATGGTATACAAGTATACAGGGCTCGTTCGACGACGTTTAAACCCAAACGAATCGCGAACGTGCTGGAAACCTATATATATATATACATACATATTGAATATGCATTTGAAAACGCGTTAAGAGGGCAACTTTGCTTCTTGACGCTTCGAGGTGCGTCCAAATGTTTCGCATTGTATACACATTTGAAGGGAGAACATTTTTGACAGGGCCGAGGCTGACTTTTACAGTTTGCGGACGAGCATCGAGGCCCGGCACACCTGCCCTCCTCCCGTTCGAACTCTCCGAGGCCGGTTAAAAAGGACAAGTTATGAAAAAAAAAAAAAAAAAAAAAAAAAACAACTATACGAGGACAAGACTGACTTACCACACCAGCATCCGGGGCGTTTCCTTCCTTTCTTGTCATCGATTTTTTTTCTTTCCATTGACGAGTTTTGAAATCAGAAATAAAAACCATAACCATATCGGAATAACGAATTAAAAGCGACAAATTTTATTCGAATTTTCGCAGAAATAAGTCGTAATAAAAATGTTAATAAGTCGAAATAAAGAATCCACTCTGTATCAACGTTGGGTTCCTCGAACGCCGTTTGAACCACGCTGACAAATTTATCGAGAGCCAAGCATACTTTATCTTCGTCCATCGTTTGGGCGGAAAAGACGTGGGCATTAAGGGGGGAAATAGGGGTTAGACGGTTCAAAAACTCGATTTTTTTTTATTTCATAAATTGTTAGTAAACTATTGAAAAATATGTTCCCAAAATTTTTAATGAAAATTCCGACTCGTTCTATTGTTATAAGCCATTAAGGGGGAAATAGGGTTAGGACAGCATTTTCTCAATGATTTTCATGAATTTTTTTATAGTATAAAAAATGAATATAATTTATTGAAACTTTGAGAATATTTTATACATATATTTAAGTATATACTATAAAATTTTCATACATACATTTAAGTATATACTATAAAATATTAGCGACCCCATATTGCTTGTTTTTCTTGGTACTATTTTTTCAAACGCGTTTTTCTGAAAACGACTTTTTTTCAACTTGCGTACACGCTAGTTTGAAAAGTTTTCAACCAATCGTTTTGAAAATTGGCAGTTACTTTCTTCATAGTATTGCGCTCTATATGAACCTCAAATCGGAATATTATCATTATTTTAAATAATTTTTTTTTTGCAAATAAAGTTGTAAAAAATGTCAAAAAATCATGCTTTTTTGTTTTGACCCCTGTAAAAAATTAAATTTTCTATTTTTTTGATAGCATTTAGGTTCATATAGAAGGGAGACATATGATAAAAGTAAATTCCAACCTCGTTTGATTTCAGGTGGAAATTGCGGCTTCCAGAATGTACGCAAAATGCTGAGTCTGATTGTGCCCTGCAATATGGGGTCGCTAATATTTTATAGTATATACTTAAATATATGTATAAAATACTCTCAAAGTTTCAATAAATTATATTCCTTTTTTATAGTATAAAAAAAATTCATGAAAATCATTGAGAAAACGCTGTCCTAACCCTATTTCCCCCCTTAAACTTTCAAAGTTAGAAAAAAAAAACGTAACGAAGGATCAACTGGCGTTTGACGAGCAAAGTGAATGAGGAATGCGATATGCAAAGATACGGGATACGGATATGAATAGAGATATAGAGGATAGGAGGTACAACGCGTCGGATCGTTGAAACATGACTGAGTGACTTTAAAAGATGTATTCATTCGATCGATGACAAACAAAAGGACGTAATCTGAACGATTTAACGCTTAAATCGTTACGTCGATTACGACCTTTACTCACTGCCAGTTTTCGATATAGGAAAAAAAAGACGGTCGCGCGCGCGTGCACGCGGCGTCGTTCGATGCAGTTTCCATCGTTTTTCCCCCTGGTCTCTATCCGTCGTTTCTTGGTTCTCTCCTTCTCTCTCGTCTCACGTTTTACGATACCGAAGCAATCAGCGATAATGTCGACTCGTACCCATAAAGAAAAGAGTCGATAACCAAAGCCTTTGATCCTCCAACGGTGTTTCAGACTCTCGGGCTTTCTCCCTCTCTCTCTCTCGTTTCTTATTCCCTCTTTTTATCCTTCCGTCGCCCTCTCGGGTGCCTTCCACCCGATATATATAAAGACTATCCCGTCGGAGCCCTATCCTCGTGTCACCGAGACGAAAGCACGAATCCAAAGCCCACGAAACTTGAATCCGTCCCTTTCCCCTGTCTCTCTCACGGTCTTTCTTCGATTCCTATACTTTCTTTTTTTTTTCTCATTACTGCCGCTAGTTCGCTCAGACTTTTTTTTCCTCCGTTCGGTGTCCCCCGAGCTCTCGGGGTGATAACAAAAAGGATCGATAAATTATACGAATACCTATACGGTGCGATAAAGTAAATTGTGTTCATTTTTTTAAATCTTTACCGGTACGCACCGGTCGAACGGTCGAATCATGAGAATTTATTATGTCGAATTTTTAACATTTTTTTCATCATTTTAATCGATAAAAGAATATAAAAACACCTAGCATATTAAATCGCAAAAATGACCGAACATCCGAACGTATCGAATTATAATATCGACCGAGTGAGTCTCGTGAATGTTCCGGTATGGACAAAAAAAAACAATAAAATGTCGGGCAAAACAGCGTACAACTGATCTGTATTTTGCTCAGAATGTTCAACGCATGTAAAACTATATTATCGCTTTTTTTGTTAATCATTTGTTTCATGAATTTTTAGATTAAAAGATGTTTTGTGATGCCTGTAGAAGAAACTTGAAAAATTGAAATTTATGGCTACACGGATGAGCAGAGTAGGTTTAGAAAAATTTCAATGAATTTGACATAAATTCGCGTTTTGATATTTAATTTTGTGGAGGAAAACAAGAGGATAACTGGTAAATCCACAATTTCGGAGAGATTTACCGCTATTATTTAATACTTTGGCGGAAAGCCTTTAGCTCGGGCGCCCGGTGACCCCTCTATATAGGCGATTCAACGAGATCCGGAACCGAAACTCGGCACGTAATAACCGCGCGTCAAGCTTCTTCTATACGCTTCTCCCATGAACCAGAGAGAGCAGTGGGAAGTAGCGTGGAGCTCGCGACGCGAGGCGATGCGATGGTCGATGGTGGTGGCGGTGGTGGCAAGGCGAGGATTATATGCTCGGGCCACGGGTTGAACTAATATTATCCATGGTCTATATACCCGTACAACGTCATAACGCGGAGAAAAGCTCGTTCTCACCCACTCGGATTATCCCTCTCTCGAATCTGCGAAAGCGCGTCGGTCCTTCGTATAATATACGAGAGAGAGAGAGAGGTATATATAGAGAACTGGACGCGAGAACTTTAGTGAGAATCGTCGCAAAACACTCTCGCGATGGGGGGGAACTATATTATTATCCTCGAAAGAGCAAGTGAGAAAGTGCCGAGAAAGCAATTTTCTTACTTCAATCTCGAATCTCCGACGAGTCGATTGAATCAACGGGTAAACTCTGTTCGACGTATAAATCTCCGAGATCGCGTGAATCGTCAAACAGAAAGAAAATGTTCGTTCGAATCGTACATATTTAATTTTTTTATCAATAAATCTTTCATAGCCGTCGCGAATCGACTAATTTTTCTGTATAATAACCAAAAAAATGTCACCGACGACGTTAAAAAAAAAACCGAATGAGATACATTAATTTTCCTCCATTTCTCATTTTTTTTTCTTCAAAATTCTCAAGGCTTTCGGAAGGCCAGGGTAATGCCTAAATTTCAGCAATTACTTAAACAAAGGTTTAGATTACATTTACACCCTATTTCAAACCTCAATTTAGTACGAGCTAAATTGAAAAAAAAAATCGAAGGTCAGCATTGGAACTGCGGTATTAGATTTTCATATATAGATGAGGATATCGTGTGTTTATGTCGTCATTGCCAACTGACAGTGAGAGCGATCATTTGGAAGACTAATATATCACGAGAAAAGCGGAAATAACAATAAAAGATACTTTGTAATACGTAATACATGAAGAACTAGAGATGGCCCACTGTGCGGAGAACTCTGACTTTTAAAGATCCTTTCCTTCCCCCTGTTACTCTTCATCGTCGGCTCATCCCATCCGAAATCTTTCGTTCCTCTTAGCTCTCCTGCTTCTTGCGCGCACCGAAGAACTCGTCTCTCTCTCGGGAGATAGAAAGAGAGAGAGAGAGAGAGAGAGAGAAATATTGAACGCATCCTCCATCTTCGCCCCCCCTCCTTGAACCCTACTTTTATACTTTCCGCCTTGGTGTTCTATACATCCGTTATGTACTTACTGTCGTACCAAAAACTGAACCGGGCGAATAATTCGCTTTTCGCGACTTTTCGGCCAAGGAGCGCCTCCAGAAAGAAGAATAATTTCCTACTCTCTCTCTCTCTCTCTTTCGTCCTCCTCGTTCCGTCGAAATAATAAAAAAAAGTTCCTTCTTGTAGAGAATTTATTAGCCACGACTTTAACTGCCATTACTACCGAATCAACTGCTAGAAAACAAAAGGGGCGTAACCTCAATAAATTCACGTGTTAAATCGTGTGGATTACGCTCCTTTATTTGCAAACAGACTCGATGTCTACGGTCGAAACGGGAGAGAAAGAGATGGAGAACGCTACATTTTTCCTTCGATTTGTCCTATATACGCTACGACACGAAAATAAATGCATATCTCACGCAATCGTTACGATTATTGAAGCAACATCAAATCAGTTTGTTTCCGTAGGGTAGATCGGTGCAAAAAAATCATTATTTCCGTTTATTCTCAATCATTTCGTCGTAAAATCATTTTCCATAAACTTCGGATGTCAATCGATCGAAATTTGTAACGTAAAACTCGGTGATCCCGATTGATATTGTTGCGCGTGTGTGTCACCGGAGCCAAGTTTTTCGGTGCGCCTCAAGAATGAGAGAATTACAGCGACAAGGGGTGCCGAGAATCTTCGATCGAAGAAGAAGATAGATATATATATATATATATATATATATATATATATATATATATATATATATATATATATATATATATATATATATATATATATTATATAAATATATCGCCACCGCCGTGTGCAAGAGTTGAGGAGAGCGAGCGGGATCGAGTAGGCTGGGTGAGGGGATCTAGCGCGGGCTCGGGCGGGGGGGGGGGGGATCGCGCGCGAAGCGCGCAGGGTGCAGAGCCCCCCTAGTAATTCGCATATACATATATATATATATATATATATATATATATATATATATATATATATATATATATATTAGGGCGATTTTTTTTTTTTACTATTTTTTTTTCTCAGTCCTTACCTGAAATTTTGTTGGATATGTCGAAAAACAAATTCCCTGAAAGTTACAGCCCTTAATATTAATTCTAAGTACTTTTCTTTAGCGTGAAAAGATTTTCCATCTAAAATACACGTAAATCGAATTTTTTTTTTTCAAAATTCTATAACTCAGCCGCATTTTATGCTATCATATTGTTCTTGGTTTCGATTTACTCAGAATAAAACAATCTAGAAAAGTGCCTATTCCGGCGAAAGTGTAAATTGTACCGGTGAGTTGGTACGGGTCACTGAAATTGATTTTTACCCAAAATTCTCGTTTTTTTGCTGTTATCTCTGAAACAATTAACTTTACGAAAAAAACGTGAATGAAAAATTTGTTGGAAATTTAATTTCCTACAAAAAAGGTCCTGTCGACCCAGTTACTTAAATTAATATTCCTTGAGATATACATATATATATATATATACTAGGAAGGGCTCTGCCCCCCCCCGCCACCCCCGCCCCCGCTCGATCCCCTCACCCAGCCTACTCGATCCCGCTCGCTCTCCTCAACTCTTGTACACGGCGGCGGCGGCGGCGATATCTCTCTATATTATATAAATATTTCGCCGCCGCCGCCGTCGCCGCCGCCGTGTACAAGAGTTGAGGGGATCGAGCGGCGGGGGGGGGGGGGGGGGGGGGGGCGAAGCGCGCCGGGGGGCAGAGCCCCCCTAGTATTTATATAATATAGAGAGATATATACAGGGTGTCCCAAAAGAAGCACGTCAGAGTAACACGGGGGTTAGATTGGTTCCGGACCTATCGCAAAAAAAATATATGACCTCGGTAAAAGTCTCATCGTTTTCGAGAGAAATCGTGTTTTTTTATTTCTCGCGGAAAATCGCTATCCGATACACGTTATTCTTTTTTTTATATCTCGCTACCATTGCTATGAATTACTTTGGGTTTAAACCAGAGGCACTAATGCGGACGAAGTAGGTACTTAGGGCGGCGAGCAAACTGGTTCTAAGAAGGAAAAAAAATAGTACCTTCGTGGAAGTATAACGAAACAAAAAATAATAATATATAATGATTTATTTCATTTTTACAACACGTGTTCAACTTGTCTACCTCCAAGCCTAATACACAAACGGCACCTTTTTATAAAGTTTCTTTTCAAACGACTTAAACTTAACGCTGATATTTCTCGAGCCGCTTCAACGACTCTTTGTCGCAGTTGCTTTTGTGTTCGAATTGGTTTCGAACAGACTTCATCTTTTTGACATCCCCTATAAAAAGAATTCCTAAAATTCGAGTAAAATTTTGTTTGCTTTTTTTCAGACGTCCCCCAAGTCTTCTAAATAATTAAATTGGATGGTTAAAATGACTATTCAAGATATTTTAGGAACAAAATATGAACAGACCCAAAGTAATTCATAGCAATGGCAGCGGAATAACGAGTACTAGGTAGCGATTTCCCGAAAGATGAAAAGAGACGATTTTTCGGACAATCGCGACTCTTGTTATCTCGATGTTTTCGTTTGTGTTTATGTCCACTTTGGGATTTGGCGTGAATTTAGACTTTGATTTGCTTACGATTTGGACTTTCATAGCAATGGTAGCGGAATAACGAGTGCCAGGTAGCGATTTTCCGATAAATCAAAAAAGGCGATTTTTCTCGAAAACTATTAAACCTTTATCGAGGTCATATTTGTTTATTCCGATAGGTCCGGAGCCAATCTAACCCTCGCGTCACTCTGACGTGCTAGTTTTGGGACACCCTGTACATACATAAATAAATAAATATATATATATATATATACTAGGGGGGCTCTGCCCCCCTGCGCGCTTCGCGCGTCACCCCCCCCACCCACGCCCGCACCCACGCCTCCCCCGCCCCCGCTCGATCCGCTCACCCAGCCTACTCGATCCCGCTCGCTCTCCTCAACTCTTGTACACGGCGGCGGCGGCGGCGGCGAAATATTTATATAATATAGAGAGATATAGAGAGAGAGAGAGAGAGAGAGAGAGAGAGAGAGAGAGAGAGAAAGAGGGAGTGTCGTGGCAAAAGCCCGAGAGTCGTGAGAAAAACCTAGCCGCGGATATCTGATACGGTTTTTGCGGTTTCGTTGGCGCGCGAGCTGGGATAAAAAAAAAGAGAGAAAAGAGAGAAGGAACATCCGCGAAGAAGCGGGACGAATAAAAGGAGGAGGAAGAGAGATGAAGATGGAAAAGTTAGACGTTCCTTCAAACTTTTCCACTTGCTTCCCTTCGCGACCGAGGATACAGAGCAGGTTGGATGAGAGAGGGATATCGGTAAGTAGGAGAACGCGAGATGAAACGTCCACCACTTTCCATCGTTGCGACATATCTTCCGCATTCTCGCGAAGCGTGTATATCAGTTTTGGAACGTTACACGCTTGGTAAACACAACGAGTATAATACGAATGTACCGTTGGATATTTACCAATGTCTCAACTATTTCTTCCGTCTTCCTCGAACCCCCTTACCCTTCAATCGGTTCGAGGATACTCGCATCCTGGTCTCCGCGTACTTTTGCAATTTCGCAATTTCTCGTTGCTCGACCGGACGGATATTCTTCGCGTGAGTAAGCGCGTGACAGAACGAAAGAGGCGTTGCGAAGTTTGTGTATTCGGTTATTTTACCACGTCGATCGAAGATACCAAACGTTCGAGCAGAATATTTAACAAATTTCGTACTCCGGACATTGTTACTTACCGATACATTTAATTTTCCTATCGACGGGACGAGGCTGATAAATTTGTACGCTTCTTCACCGATTTTTTGTACAAATGTCAGACCCAAACGTGGCGCGTTATCCAATTCTACAGTTTCGAAATCGACAGATCGTTACCCGCGCACGGCGCCACTCTCTATATCGTTTGACGCGGGGTAGAAACCGAGCGGTGAACAAACTCTTTGCGCAGACCCGGAGTGCGTACAATTGTACCGTGTGTCGGCTAGTTCCCCGTTTAAGACCCGTGCCCACTCTCTCCTAAATAGAGTACAGCGCTGATTGTGTTCGGCTGAAACTGTGGAAGTCGGCACGTACGCTTATGCACGCAGCGTTGTAAAAAAAAATAAACATGTTGCCTACTCGGCGATCCATGGACGAGTCAGAGACGAGTGTAGCGCTTTGCGCGATTGTTCTCACACTCGCCGGCTCGCGCCAGCACTATGGCGGGGGGCGGGCCGGGGTGGGGGAGACTCGAGAGAAAGAGAGAGGGAGCTCGGGTGGCGCTTCGTGCGGGACGAAGCGGCGCGTACACCGATCACTGCGCGCCGCGCACGGAGTCTCGTCGTCGGTCGTCAGTGAGCGTTCGGCGTTCGAGCGAAGCGTGTCTCGGTCTTCGTTGATAATTATAAATAAAAAAAAAAAATACAACAAAACCGCCTCGCGTTAACGCGAACCACCTCTGATCACGGTTATCTCTCGGATACTCGCGGCTTATCGAATGAAAAAAAAAATTCCAAATATATATATATCGAATTTGTTCGTGCGTCCGGCAGATACACTTTATTTCCAGTGATTGTTTTTTTTTTTTTTTTTGACAACCGATCGAGCGAAATAGCGATCGAGAAACAAAAATTGACGTATTCGATGAAACTTGAAACGATACTTGGAAGTGCGTTGTGGTAAAAGAGGTCTTATTTTTTCATCTCGACCGCGTCGAAAATTTGTAATAATAATAATAATAAATTAACGCGCGTTAGTAAACGCAAATCCGTGTAATAAAAATTATTATAAATGGCTTGTTAACGACAAAGTGTGCGGCTGGAAATGATTCGAAATTGCGTTTGGAAAATTCGATGACTCTCGGATGGAGAATCGCGATGTTTCGATATGTTTGTCCGACGAATTGATCCTCGCGATTAGGCACGAGTCGACGAAAATATCACGCTCCGCGACGCCTGTGATTCATCGTGTGTGATTTATTATCGGTGATACTTTTTGATAGCGTCCACTCATTTTTTTTTCTTTTGTTACCACTGAAGTGCTCTTCAAAAGTTTTGTTTTGCCACCCGGTATATAATTCTTTTTGTCGTCCGTTTTCACATTCGCTAACGAGACGAAATAATAATAATAATCATGGATGGGCCAAGCAGACTGAACACGGTGAATTACGCAATGAAGGATACGAGAGAACCCAAAATTGAAGAATTGCTGGTGAGTCATTGTTTAACAAAAAAATAAATAAACATTAAGGGGGGAAATTAGGACAGCGTTTTCTCAATGATTTTCATGAATTTTTTTGTAGTATAAAAAATGAATATAATTTATTAAAGCTTTGAGAATATTTTATACATATATTTAAGTATATACTATAAAATTTTTGAAGAATTTCCTTGAAAAACACCCAAGATATTAGCGACCCCATATTGCCGGTCACAATCAGACTCAGCATTTTGCGTACATTCTGGAAGCCGCAATCTCCATCTGAAATGAAACGAGGTTGGAATTTACTTTTATTATATGTCTCTCTTCTATATGAAACTAAATGCTATCAAAAAAATAGAAAATTGAATTTTTTACAGGGGTCAAAACAAAAAAGCATAATTTTTTGCCATTTTTTACAACTTTATTTGAAAAAAAAAAATTATTTTAAATAATGATAATATTCCGATTTTAGGTTCATATAGAGCGCAGTACTATGACGAAAGTAGCTGCCAATTTTCAAAACGATTGGTTGAAAAATTTTCAAACTAGCGTGTACGCAAGTTCAAAAAAAGTCGTTTTCAGAAAAACGCGTTTGAAAAAACACAAAATGCTGAGTCTGATTGTGACCTGCAATACGGGGTCGCTGATATCTTCGGTGTTTTTCAAGGAAATTCTTCAAAAAATTTATAGTATATACTTAAATATATGTATAAAATATTCTCAAAGTTTCAATAAATTATATTTATTTTTTATACTATAAAAAAATTCATGAAAATCATTGAGAAAACGCTGTCCTAACCCTATTTCCCTCCTTAATGGCTTATAACAATAGAACGAGTCGGAATTTTTTATTAAAAATGTTGGGAACATATTTTTCAATAGTTTTACTAACAATTTATGAAATAAAAAAAAAATCGATTTTTTGAACCGTCTAACCCTATTTCCCCCCTCAAGGAAGACAAACATTATTTCGCAAATTATATCAATATTTTGTGACGCAATTATTCTATATAAATTTGAATTTTCCGAATATCAAGATCGACAGATTGGATGTATATAGCTCGATCCTCGATACGTTTCTTTTTGTTTTTCGCTAATTAAAAAAGAGAACAATTTTGTTAATTTCTTTCCTCGGATCTCCGCACCTTTGGCCCCTATTGGGGAATTCAACATTCAGAAAATTATTTTTATTTATAGAGGGAGGTTTAGGGATTTTTGAAAATTAGAAAAAAAAAACAACGAAGCAAAATGTGTTTTGACAAATTTTGACAATTTTTATTGTCGTTACCGAGGTTAATAGTTTACGTTTTAAATAGACATTTTAACGAGCCCCGCCTTTTTACGAAACAAATGTTTCAATTCTCATTGAAACGACTTTTAATTCGGTCTATATGTCAAACGTTCTTTCATCATTCTTTTTTTTTTTTTGCTAATTAAAAAAAGAGAATAATGTTGTTATCTTTATTCTCCGGATCTCCGCAACCTTGGCCTCTATGGAGAATTCAACATCGAGAAAATCATTTTTATTTATAGAGGAAGGTTTATGAATTAGATTTTTGAAAATTAGGAAAAAAATTATATTAACGAAGTAAAATGTGTTTTGTCAAATTTTTGACAATTTTTATTGTCGTTACTCGAGCTTAATAAGTTCACCTTTTAAATAGACATTTTCACGAGCCCCGCCTTTTTACGAAACAAATGTTTCAATTCTCATTGAAACGATTTTTAATTAAGTCTATATGTTAAACATTCTTCTATTTTTCTTTTTTTTTCGATCACTGATAGTTGGGGACATTAGAGCGCGGAGCTCGTCGTCATAAATAATGAACTAACGACTCGATAACTCGTCTTGTGACTGTATGTAATTCATGATTTATTCACTCGCGATGATGGCAAATGGATCCGTTCGTCGTCGAACGAAGGAGTAATCGCGAATATTCTCTTTCAAATCGATACTAATACGTCATCTCGATACGAATAATATAGGATTCTTTATTTATTATGCAAAGAGCTTTTCATTTCGTTACCGACGATTATACGCATCGGGACAAATGCATTATAGAATAACTCGTGCAATGCATTTCGAAATTTCTCAACCGAATTCGTTTCGGAAATAAAGTATTATTATTATTATTTTTTCTTTATTAACAACGTATCGACTAAAGGAGTATGGCCACGGTAGCGGGTATAAAATCGTGTGGACAATTAACAATTTTGTTGTATGAAAAAGTGATTTATTTGTAAAACTAATTGCACATCTAATATAAATACCAAGCTAATAAAAAAATTATTTTTAGTTTTTTTGTTATACAAAACGGTCGTCGACTACTGCTATTTGCTTTTCGTATCTTATTTTCTGAGGCACTCCGCGTCGTGACATTTGGCATCCACAATTTTTGAACTGGACCAAAAAAAAAATTCTCATCAATGCGCAACGGAACGCCTGGAGAAGAACGTACGGAATTTGAAAAATATTGTTTTATTCGAATATCGTAGGCATTTGAATTCAAAAGGTGAATTTTCAGTGGAAAATTTCGTATAAAACTGCTCATAAAATGGAAGGTTTTTAATTAATCAGAAATTCCGTACCTACTTCTTTGCGAAATGCAATTGGAAACATAATTTTTAAATTGGAAGTCAATCGGGTAAAAATTGTCAAAGTTATTTATCACGCGGCGCGAACATTTGAAAATTTGAAAATTTTAACGTGGCCATATTCCATAATATTATTTCCCTTGCGAAATAATATTTCTCCCCTAGCCAAGTTTTCACGCGCAGAGTTATCATTGAGCCAGGAAAGCCGACAATTTGCTGATAAACGCCTCAGCCGTTCGACATTTTATCACGTTCTATTTCAAAATTGCTCCAATTTGTCGAAAGGGACAAAAAAACAAAAGAATATGTACAATTTCTCTCGTTTATTGTATAGTAACGCTCAAAAAACGTTAATTAAAAAAAAATCAATTCTCTCGAAAACGAGTTTCAAAAGTGCGCGATTGCCGTTTCAGAATGTGTAATAACACGAGAGCAGGCGGGGAAAAAAGAGGGAATAAAAGTTCCAACGCGAGTTTTTCCTTCTCTTTTGTATGTAGTCTCGGTCATGTGTACACGAGGTTATCGAAACGTGTTGCGAAATTCGTAACGAGAGTTCTCGTAACCCCCCCCCCGTAATGTATATGCACGTATTTACCAACTAACAGGGGTATATAATGCTTCGGGATCTACCGTTGCGAGAAATTATCTGACTGATCGGGAGCGGAAAAAAAAACTCGTACGTCGATCGTACCCGTTTCGAATACCAGTAGTTGTCCTGTACACGACAGCCAGAGTTTTCTTAAGGGGTATGGCCACGGTAGCGGCTATAAAATCATGTGCACATTTAACAATTTTTTTTTTTTAACGAAAAAGTCATTTATTTATAAAACTAATTACACATCTATTTAGTATTAATATCAAGCTAATAAAAAATATTTTTTTTTGTTATTTCAAAATGTTCGACTACTGCTATTTGCTTTTGGTATCTTTTTTTTTCGAGGCGCTCCGCAGCCTGGCATTTAACATCCACAATTTTTGACCTGGAACGAGAAAAAAAATTCTCGTGAATCTACATCAGAATACTTGGAGAAGTACGTGCGGAATTTCTGATTAATTAAAGACTTTCCATTTTGTGAGCAATTTTTTACGAAATTTTTCACGGGAAATTCACCTTTCAAGTTCAGATGCCTACGATATTCGAATAAAACAATATTTTTCAAATTCCGCACGTACTTCTCTGGGTATACTGATATAGATTGACGAGAATTTTGTTTTGTGTTCTAGGTCAAAAATTGTGGATGCCAAATGTCACGCCGCGGAAAAAGATACCAAAAGCAAATAGTAGTAGTCGGCCATTTTGTATAACGAAAAAAAAACAAAAAAAAATATTTTTCATTAGCTTGATATTTATATTAAATAGATGTGTAATTAGTTTGATAGATAAATCACTTTTTCATAGTAAAAAAAAAAAATTGTTATATGTGCACATAATTTTATACCCGCTACCGTGACCATATCCCTAAATCTTTGTAGAACTTCGCAAAAAGATTAGGATCAACGCAAATTCTTATAACGTTTTTTATTGGATTTAGATCGATTTTCATTGGTTTCAATAAAATTTCATTGATTTTATTATTTTTTAATTTTTTTCAATGGAAAATATGTACGCCATTTGTCGATATAAGCGAATGAAAATTTGTTGACGCCGTTGACCTCGGCATATATATATATAGTACGTCATGCTCTTAGAGAAAGAAAATCATTCTTTACGGTTCGGCACAAAGAATCGAGACTTTACATATACATACAATATGTGCATGGCTATATAAACTCTGAAACTCTATGTACACATGTGTGCGTAAGAGTTCCGAGAAACGTGCGAGAATGACGTACAAAAATCGTCACGTAATCGCCGAGAGCTCTCACGATATGCATGTATGTGTATATACGAGACATTATACACCTGAAACTATAAATGCGTACAAGTCGTCAAGAATTACGAGAAAATGAGAGAAAAAAAAAACTTACAAGGTTGAGAAGCAAATTACAGAGTCGCCCGACGCTCGTAGTTTTATTCCTTGAAACACGCTGTAAACATCAGAATGCAATGTGTTTACGAATATCATGTTTATAAATGTCTAACGTCGTATCTTCGTTATTTTTTATTTCTTTCCCACGCGAACGAATTATCCATTCGACAATTTTAAATAACACTCGGAAATTTAACGCTTTTATTTTTTTTTCTTCCCGAACTTTGATCGACAGAACGTGTTCTTCTAAAAATTGTACTTTCAATTTGTATTTATTTTGCTCGTGACGAAAGTTCTTTGTGAGATCTTCGGTGTTGGAGACATTTTCATACGCGATTGCCCGAATCTGCTAAGAAAGAAAAGAAAAGAGTTTCCAACGACTTGTTAAGCAATCTTGTTTGTTCATTCACGCTATTTATTACTTTCTGGCAATGTAATTTATTATTACTTTTTTCTTCTTTGTTCCACCGTATACCCTCTCGGGTTTTTACGTATGTACCCTTGACTCCTATCACTACCACTACCCCTATCTGCACTTCCCTGAGCTAACCTAAACTTCTCATTGCAATCGAAACTGTGGAAAACCCGTGTCGATACGGACCGCTTTGTTGTTTCTTTTACCGAGTTTCAGTTGTATTTGGTACATCAGAAACTCAATAAAACTTTCCCGTTCAACAATAGGCGTGCCAGTGTACGGCTAAAGCGGTCACCCATCCAAGTAGAGCCCGTAGCCAAAGCCGATTAACTCGGATGATTGCCGTTTAAAATCAAGTTTTCAGCACTTTCGGGATCGTTAATTCAATTTGCATGTTTGTCGCACAACGAAGGAGTAAAAATTCTCATTGACTTGCCGTAAATGCAAGGAAGCATCATCCTTAAGGTCTCGCATACCGGTGCGCGCGCTTAAAATCGAGTAAATTTGAAAAATGATTATTGAATCTTATATGGTGAAAAAATAAAATAAAATTGCAGTGTTTTCACATTTTTAATCAAATTTTTAACTGTAAGGAAATTTTTATTTTTTTATTTTCTTGAAAATATTAACATTATTTTTTACGAGGATAAATGGTACTACTGATGAAAACCATGGCGCCTCCTTGTCGATATCATAACTTCACCAAAAATTATCCAACCTCCAAAAATAAAAAAGAATCTAGTAAAATAATGTAGGAGTAATAGTCTGACGGAGAGAATTTTTTTTTCTTCAAAAATAAAGAAATTGTAGTATTTTAAACTTTAGTATACAATTAAAAAAAAAATTACTATTTAATAATTTATAAAAAATTGTCCAACCAAAAAATTGAAAAAAACCTCTCGTCAGACTATAGAGACAATAATTAGCAAGATTTAAAAGAAAAAAAGTAAAAAAATATTAAAAATTGACTGAGTTATCGTGCTGACACTGTTTAAAACCATCGTTTCGAGAAAAACGCGTTTAAAGTTTCTGGTAGGTACAACGTGAACCCGATATCCGGTCACATTTATTGCTATAACTTTGTAACGGAGTGAAATTTTCTTAAAAGTTTTTTTTTTATGCTTGAAAGTATAAAGAATAAAAATCTGTAAAAAAAATCGATTTTTTGACAATTTCAGGGATACGTGAGCCTTTAATTTGAGGATTTTTCATTTCATTTTCGATTGACAAAATGGAAAAATTCAATTTCCTGTATGTTTCACGTATCATTATTATGGCTTCGCTCTGTACGGTATGTGATACTTTTATGATGGTGCGCCCATTTTGCGGAGAGAGCGAGTAAAAGAGTTCGCGATCCGTGGGGCCGATAAATATAAGAAGCCACCACCGCATCTAAGACTGCATACGTATACTGGCGAGATATCTCTTGCACAGAAGACTGCAGCCTACGCGTTGAATCGCTGTACGCAGACTCGGTCTCGTCGTCGTCGTCGTCGACGCGATAGACCGGTATAACCACTCGCTACTCGTTCTCTTTTTTCTTCCTTCTTCCACTTCTTCTCTTTACCCCTTTCGTTTCTTCGTGCGCCGAGCCTCGAGCAACCTATCGCTCTGGCTGCACGAAGCTCGCGGTGCAATATGCAGTCACGTTCATGCACGATATACACATTTATACGGGTCACTTCACGCCGAATCTTTCGATTTCGTTGCCGATTTTATATATACATATTAGGGCGATTTTTTTTTTCGAATATTTTTATTTTCAGTCCCCACCCAACATTTTGTTGGATATGTCGAAAAAGAAATTTCCTGAAAGTTACAGTCCTTATTATTAATTCTAAGTACTTTCCCTTAGCGCGAGAAGATTTCCCATCTAAAATACACGTAAATTGATTTTTTTTTTCTTCAAATTTCTATAACTCATCCGCATTTTATGCTATCATATTGTTCTTGGTTTCGATTTACTCAGAACAAAACAATCTAAAAAAGTGCCTTTTGCGGCGAAAGTGTAAATTGTACTGGTGAGTTGGTACGGGTCATTGAAGTTGATTTTTACCCAAAATTCTCGTTTTTTTTGCTGTTATCTTCGAAACAATTAACTTTCCGAAAAAAATGTAAATGAAAAATTTATTGGAAATTTAATTTCCTACAAAAAAGGTCCTATCGACCCTATTGCTTAGATTAATATTTCTTGAGATATTGAACTTTTTCTATTTTTGATCTTTTTAATTATGTAATATTTCATGTTTTATAAATTTTATACTACTCATAAGTTAAAGTTCAATATCGCAAGAAATATTAATCTAAGCAATTGGGTCGATAGGACCTTTTTTGTAGGAAATTAAATTTCCAAAAAATGTTTCATTTACATTTTTTTCGTAAAGTTAATTGTTTCGGAGATAACAGCAAAAAAACGAGACTTTTGAGTAAAAATCAACTTCAGTGACCCGTACCAACTCACCAGTACAATTTACACTTTCGCCGCAAAAGGCACTTTTTTAGATTTTTTTATTCCGAGTAAATCGAAACCAAGAACAATATGATATCGTAAAATGCGGCTGAGTTATAGAAATTTGAAAAAAAAAAAAAAAAAAATCGATTTACGTGTATTTTAGATGGAAAATCTTCTCACCCTTTGGGAAAGTACTTAGAATTAATATTAAGGACTGCAACTTTCAGGAAATTTCTTTTTCGACATATCCAACAAAATTTCGGGTGGGGACTGAAAAAAAAATAGTCGAAAAAAAAAATCGCCCTAATACATATATATATCTTCGCGATGACGTTAGTTTTCAGATTTTTTTTTACTCCAGATTTTTATCCCCAATAGTTTCCATGATATGAATTTTATCGACCTAGAGACATTTCGCTCTTTGGCTTATTTTTAATAAGATACAATTACTTATTGACTGAAACGTGTATTTGAAAAAATGTTCCATCCCACTCGTAGTTCTTCTTAATATATATTTTTTTTTAAATCGGCACTCAAAGGTTTTTCAATTTTAACATCTCGAAAACTGTGTGGAACAAAGATCTGAAAATCAAACAGACACGAATACTATTTCGACGAGTACAGAAAAAGAACAAAAACTCGGAGTTTCGTAGATCAAAGGATGTTAATTCGTCGCTCGAATTGTCGTGAAACGTCCCGTATACACGGGATCCGAGTTACTAAACGAGCAAACTCACTTGGCTTCTTGTCCCGATGTCTTGCGCCTCGTGAAGCGAGCAACGCACGCGTTGTACCGTTAAAAGTGCCCATAGGTGGTGTAATTCGATGCATCGATGATTTCTCCGAGAAATATATATATGAATCGCATATCGCTCGCGATCAACGCCGTGTCATCGATCTCTCGATCGTTACAATCCATATTATTAACTCGTACGAGATTTATAACGTTCCTTTTATCCCGGCCATTTTTTTTCTACATTTTTTTAAATTCCGCACCATTGAAAATTTTCGTTCTGGAAAAATATTTTCCAAGCGGTTAGGATGTGCTCATATGTGGGTCTCATTTAATTTTTTTCATTTTTCACATTGTTTTTGGTGAAACCGAGTTCGATAGTGATTTTTGTGCTCGCTCGTCTCGTATACGGAACACTGTGTTTTGATCATAAAATGTATTTTTTTTCTCCGATCGAGAACCGGGCACAAAGTTATTCGTACTTTGTCGGAAAGTTCTTTATACACACACACACACACATATATATTAGGTCTCATTCGCGGATTGAGAGGAATTTTCTCTTCTCCGTTGGCCCCCGGTTTCCTGCTCTCCCGAGGGACTCGTAAAACTCTTGTTTCTAGATATATACCCTTCAACCCCAACAGCAGCTACTTTCGCAGAGGAGACTGACGGAAAGGGGATGTGTTTGCGAGCGTTCCAGTACGAGAGCCGTATCTCCTTTGTCCATCGAGCTTTTATTTCGAGAATAAACATTTTCACGTGACCTTTTTATCTCTCCCGAGACTATTCTAAACACCGGACCCCAAACGCCGTACCGAAGAATCCTTAAAAACACACACGCGCGTATCAACGACTATTCGCCAACTTTCAATCCATACCGGGTTGACCGACCATCGGTATTCCAGAGGCTAATGTTTATTTCAAATCTTACCTCGTCTTATACCGATAATTATTTCTTTTGTATTGATATTTTTGTGATAAAAATTAGTGGAAAATATTGTTATAAAAAATTAAATTTCTGTACGATTTTTTGTTTCTATTCCAATAAGATGTAGAATACACTGGAGCTAAAAGCACCCCTAAGAAATTATTTGAAAAAAATTGAACATCTTTTAAATTAAAGAATTATAGTGCGCGGAAACATACATAATCAGGGTCTTAACGCCAAATCTACAGTCATTGAACCTTGTCTTTTTCGGAAATTTCAATTGACCGAAGAAAACAAAGTTCGAAACACCTCTTTCTTCCTCTTCGGGGTCATTGTCAATCAGTTTAGACGATGTTCGAATATCAATCGACGATACTGTGAATTCACATTCGATCGGAAGGTTGCCTCTTGCCCTGGGTATATAAGATCGGATAAAAATTTTATTTTTCAATGACAAGCAATGAATTTCTACTACTGGTAGAGTTCTAGCAGCGTTATTTCTTCGGGGTGGGGGTATCCCGGTCTACCCTATATCCATTATCAGTGAGACAATAACTACGATCTACAATAAAAATTATCTACTCGAGCGCGAATGATCATTTGTTCTATTTAAAGACATCTTTTCGGTGATAATCGGTGATTTTTTAATGGGAATTACAAAATATTCCAATTGATAGCGCAATACTTTTTCGTTCTTGATGTTTTCCGTAATAAAATTATAATCTTGGACGAAGGCTATTAGAAAATGAATCTGAACGTTACAGTGTTCTCGTATTACATATACGAAGTATCTCTTGATTGTTTTATACCTGAAGCATCACAGGCCACGTTGTACGCTGCGCTGTCAAGATTAAGATTAATTGTATTAACGTTCCAGGTGGATTAGAGCCAACAAATTATTAACCGATCCCTTAAGGATAATTTAGTGAAGAGGCTGGAAGGTAGTTCGAGTATATCTTCAGGCGTATAATGCAGCGAGAAGAATCTCACCGGGTTCACGCGTCGTAAAAAAAACATGTTAAAAAACGGAAGGATGAAATAAAATAAAAATAAATAGAAATAAAAAGTCTTCTCCCTCATCCTGAAAGTACGCGGGAACGTCAGTCGTTACCCTCGTCGTATCTTCTTAATGGGAGGGTTATTGTTTCTCCTTTTCGCTATATAACATCTTATAATATAATCTATCCTGTAAACTGCTTTGAAATGAGGGAGAGAGAGAGAGAGAAGCAAGGAAAAAATCAACGGACGATCCACACGAGAGGGGTAAAAAGGAACATAATTTTTAAATTGGCCGGAAGTGTCGGGAGACGGTTGATTAGATTAAAAAAAAAAAAAGATTTCTAAAGTTCGATTCCAATATTTCTGCATTGCTGAATTAACACGTACATCCAAACTTGAAATTTTTTCATTTAATGAATGTGACAAATTTTAAAGATTAGAAGTGGCCCCAAAGAGTACCCTTAAGGGGGGACATAGGGTTAGGACAGCGTTTACTCAATGATTTCATGAATTTTTTTATAGTATAAAAAATGAATATAATTTATTGAAACTTTGAGAATATTTTATACATATATTCAAGTATATACTATAAAATTTTTGAGGAATTTTCTTGAAAAACACCGGCGATATTAGCAACCCCATATTGCAGGTCACAATCAGACTCAGCATTTTGCGTACATTCTGGAAGCCGCAATTTTCATCTGAAATTAAACGAGGTTGGAATTTACTTTTATTATATGTCTCTCTTCTATATGAACCTAAATGCTATAAAAAAAAATAGAAAATTGAATTTTTTACAGGGGTCAAAACAAAGAAGCATGATTTTTTGCCATCTTTTACAACTTTATTTGCAAAAAAAAATTATTTTAAATAAAAATAATATTCCGATTTTAGGTTCATATAGAGCGCAATACTATGAAGAAAGTAACTGCCAATTTTCGAAACGATTGGTTGAAACTTTTCAAACTAGCGTGTACGCATGTTAAAAAAAAGTCGTTTTCAGAAAAACGCGTTTGAAAAAATAGTGACCGCTCGGTTATACACGTGGCGCGCTCGGGGCCTGAAGGAGAGCTACTCACTTTAATGGCTTATAACAATAGAACGAGTCGGAATTTTCATTTAAAATGTTGGGAACATATTTTTTAATAGTTTTACTAACAATTTATGAAATAAAAAAAAATCGATTTTTTGAACCGTCTAACCCTATTTTCCCCCTTAGCAAAATGATATATGTATGCATATAGAAAGAGAGAGAGAGAGGGATGTTACAAATTCGTATCTCCGTTTTCCGTACGATCACGCTGCGAACCGAGGCGATATATAGCTAAAGAATGACTCGGCAATTTCAACCGTTATTATAACCGACGAATTGTCCTCGTGTGTGCCACCCCCAGTATCCTCGACGATGATATTTTTGTCTCTTGGAGAAAAATGTTGCACCCAATGGCAACCGCATCGGGGTCTCATAAACACCAAACTCTTCTCTCTCTCTTTCTCTCTCGTCCGTTATATCCTCTGTACAATCCGCAGCATCCAGCATCCTGCTGATTCAGAAAGGATAGTGGAAATTGCAACGGTAGACGACGGGAGTTGAATCGACGTGCCTGTAGCGCTTATTGGGCGAGGAGCAATAACCTTCCTCGTTTCGACGAAAGGAATCTCCGATATTGATTTCCTCTCGCCTTTCGGTCGTCTCTGCTCTCTCTCTCTCTCTCTCTCTCTCTCTCTCTCTCTCTCTCTCTCTCTCTCTCTCTCTCTCTCTCTCGGTTCCCGCAGCGTTGGCTTGACCAGCGGTCCAGGACAGAGAGATACGAGGAATAACAGTTTCGAGGCAGGCGGAGAGAATAAAAAAGAAGTGAAAGAATACGCGGATGAAAGAAAAGAGAAACACTCCGACGGTCTTTAATGGCCACGAGGTGAACGGGGAACAAGAAAGAGCTGTATATAGGTGTAAAGAAGACTTATACGGAGAGAAACTATTTCGCGTCTTGTACAGCTTTTTTTTCTTCGTACAGCCACGAACAAGAGTGGGGAGAAGTTTCGTGCGAGCGATTTTCCGCGTATCCCAACGATAATCGCCCCCACCCCCGTTCACTCCCGTCTCGATTGCTCGATACCAAAACGGAAAAGTCCACGTATGCAACAGTACCCTCTCTATATTTCGTGCTATACGAGGTGGCCCCAAACCCACCCTCCGGTTGTATGAACATTACGTGGACGTTTCCTACGATGTATCAAAAGCTTTGCTTTTATTTCCTTCACTCTCGTTTCCTCTTTTTTCCCGTGTACACCCTCTACTATGTGTACTCTATCTCGTTCTATTTGTTTCGTCCCCACGTCGATACGCAAAGCAGTTGGTATATTTCGCGTACGCGCCGCCCAACGGCTATACCGCATGTAGGCTCTTTCGTAAGGGGCTCGCGCTAACTACCCTGTCTCGGTTTTCCCATGACCGACTAGCGTAACTTTCCCGCGTTGTGGGCACGGACGACGAGAGTTTCGAGTTTATCGCCTCTAGAGTTTTGAAACTGACGAAATGTATATATGTATATATGTTTGTATATATCTATGTAGACATGTTTCTGAACTTAGAAGGGGTTGAAGTTACGTGGTGTTTCCGGGGATTGTTTTTGCGTCGCGATAACGTGGCCTAGGATTTTTTTTTTAATTTCGTTCATTCTTCTAAGTATAGAGGGGAGACCGGGGGAAAACGGGATCTCTCTAAGGAAATAACGCTGGTTGAACGATGCCAAAAGCGTCAATTAATTGCTTGTCGTCCGCAAATAAAATTTTTATCCGTTTTATGTCCCATCCGAAAAAAAAATGAATAAATTTCTCGGGCAACCCTCAAAATCTATCCGTTTCTCCAATATCGACGGTGCTTCCGCTAGTGCCAACTTTCGTTCGAACGTAAATTAATGGTAGTGTCGATTGGCATTCGAACATTGTCTTCGCGCACAATGACCTCGAAGAGGGGAGAAACGATGCTTCTAACCGTTTTCATCGATCACTTGAAATTTTTCGCGAAGAGAAATTGTAATGACTACGACTTTGACGTTAACGGGGGAAATAGGGTTAGGACAGCGTTTTCTCAATGATTTTCATGAATTTTATTATAGTATAAAAAATGGATATAATTTATTGAAACTTTGAGAATATTTTATACATATATTTAAGTATATACTATAAAATTTTTATACATATATTTAAGTATATACTATAAAATATTAGCGACTCCATATTGCAGGTCACAATCAGACTCAGCATTTTGCGTACATTCTGGAAGCCGCAATTTTCATCTGAAATCAAACGAGGTTGGAATTTACTTTTATTATATGTGTCTCTTCTATGTGAACCTAAATGCTATCAAAAAAGTAGAAGATTCCATTTTTTACAGGGGTCAAAACAAAAAAGCATGATTTTTTGCCATTTTTTACAACTTTATTTGCAAAAAAATAATAATTTTAAATAATGATAATATTCGGATTTTAGGTTCATATAGAGCGCAACACTATGAAGAAAGTAACTGCCAATTTTCAAAACGATTGGTTGAAAACTTTTAAAACTAGCGTGTATCATTGACGGATGTTTGATATTGAATTTGTGGAGAATCCATGATGGGATATAATCTTTTTTTTTTCTTCAAAAAACAATTGTATGAAATCGAAAACCAAAGTCGGAAACCAAACTACGCACATAGCTGAAAAGTTTGAAAGGACACAGGTTGACGAGTATGCCATTATACATATAGGGCGGTTACAAACAAAGATTGTTTTGTAGATGGTTCCGTTCATCGCGAGAACTTCGCCCCAGTATAATGCAGATTGTACTATCTCATTCCCGTCCTGGAGATGCCTGAAAGGGGGAAAAAATCGTAGTTACTTATTCATGGACGAATATTCAACATCCCCCTCTACCTCCCGAGGGATGAAATCGTCCCTAGCGCATATATGTTTGTAACTATGTGTCTGTATATCGCAATTACGAGTTCAGCCGGCGGCCGGATGCTCGTCATCACTCTCGACAACGAGCTCGTAATATGCATTCCCGTTTATTGTTCGTTCGTGTGCGATATATATGTAGGCGATCGATGCATATGCACATACACGCTCCGCACCCCTTCTTCTCTTCCGTCGTTACTCTCCTCTTGCAGCAGGTTTCACACTGCGCGAGAGGCCATTATTAACGAGCTTCGAGTGTACCTCGGACCTTATTGTGCCCTGCTCTCTCTCTCTCTCTCTCTCTCTCTCTCTCTTCACCCCTATCTCCCTCATAGTAAAATGTCTGAGCGCGACGGGAAGGGAGGATATCTGTGTGTGTGTGTGTGTGTGTGTGTGTGTTTGCTGCGATGATGTTGGCGCTAGGCGCTAGCGCCGGATTATATGTATATTAACCGGGATATATAACCGCGCCCGGTTTGGTTGCATCCCAGAGTGGTGACGCTAGAATCTCGAATCACAATACCTACTTGTAAAGCCCGGCAATCGGCTCTTGAACGAAAGCTCATTCGTCCTACCACTCTCAACCCTATACTCTTCGAGTTCTAATATAAAACAAGTCCGCGGCTATATACGAAACCCACGTCAGCCTCTTCACTACAAATATACAGATACATATATATGTATGAGCCCGGGGCTTTTTATGTGACGATGAAAAAAAAAAGGAGAACGCTTCGATATCCGTGATTTAGGAACCTCTCTATTATCAAATTATTATACAGAATGAGAATGGAGCGAGTCGTTAAAGTCTCGCGACCTTTGAGCGAGATTCGTGTTTATCTTAATTTACTTTGGACTTTTTTTTTTCCCAGTAGTACGGGAAATTTTTATTCCAAAATTCACTCTTCATCTTCACGAAAATAGTTCGAAAACTATCGAGTACAGTGTAACCGATTTAAAAATGATTTCCGTTCGGTAAAACGTCGAAATTTGAAATAAAAAATCACCGTACACACTTCGAGACTAAAAGAAGTGGAAGGAAAAAAAATCTCCACTCCGGAAAGTCTGTCAGTGGAGTATGGAGAGCGAGAGAAAAGTATCGTATAGCGAGGTCGCGTTAAGTGCGATTAGCGCCAGATTAGACGAGGTACACAAAGTGACCGAGAGAGGCGCTAATGAGGCCGCAGAACTCTCGTGGTTCTCCGGGGATTCTGGCGTTGTTACACGGACTCACCGCGAGGTGGGAGTGGGACGGGTTAGGGACGAATCATGGTGTACGACATATACGATAAGCCGTTTGATGAAACAAACACCTCGCTCATAATTAGCGACGGGACCAGCATTTCAGGAGAGACACACGTGCTGGATGTGGCGATGATAATCGTTCGTGCGAATAACGATAGGGGCGTTGGCAAACACGACGAAAATCGCTTTTCACCTCTCTATATATGCGTTATAACGACGTCCAACAAACAAAAGAACGCAACTCGCGTAATGTTTGCCGGTAAAGTTAAACGTGTTGAGCCCTGTTTCCGTATAATGTATTAACTTTTGTTATCACCGTTTCCCAATGACCCCCGCACCGATGACGGAGCGGTACAAGCGTTCCCTCATCGGTGCGGTTTGCTCTCGATGCTGTTTGTACTATCGGTTGACCGAGGCTAATAATTATTTGTTCGGCATCGAACGCGCCTTCGTCTCTCCGTCTCTCTGGTGTTCATCAATCAGCGGGGATTCTCTTGGTAAATGCGTTCTCTGTTCTCGATGAATACCGACGCTTAATGAGACATACCTCACGGGATTTAGCGAATATCCGATAACTCCACAGAGATAGAGAGAATAACAATATTGTATGTAGATCGTGTGCATTTGATAAATCGATTCGAGCATTATTCGGGCGTGCGAGATGAGCAAAATTTTGAAACATACATTAATTGTAATTTACTTTTTTTTTTCCCAGTTCACTTTTCATTCCGGATAAATCGTTTATTTTCGATGACAGTCATTGTACGAAAATCGCGATTATTTGCAAAAACCTCAATTGCTTTTATTCGATTTTTGGGAAAACGATAAAAAGGAGAAATTCGAAATTCAAAAGCTTCGATTGCTCGCTCGATCGATCGAAAAATTTCGCTCCGATTATCGGCCTATCGTTTTTGAACTCAAGAAAAAAATCGGAATTTACATTTCTTCTCAAAATGTAACACATTCTTCTCGCTTTGTTCTATATATTATTTCAGGAGATTTGGATCGAAAGATGGTTCTATTCGTGATTAGAAATTGTTTTTTTTTTTTTTTTTTTTTCTTCAATTTGTCACATCCCTTAACGGGGATAGCAGCATCGATATATCTGACAATAAACTGCTTTACGTAGTCGCGCGTATACGTAATAGCATTTGTCGAAAGCTCGAAGGACATTATATGTACATATACGAGGTCTGTTCAAAAAGTATCGCGAATTTTGAATTTCCGCGGGCTACGTATATTCGATTTTCGATTTTTTGTGGCGTTAGGTCTCTTAGGTTTCTTAGGTCGGTACTCGTGTCCCTCACTTATGCTGAAAAAAAAACAGCCATTTTGAATGTTTAGTTAATTGTTGACAGCTGTTTTGGTTAGACGTGTTTTGGCTTGTCTTCGATTTTTGCCTATTCCAAAAAATGGATCGAAGAATCTGTATGAAATTTTGTGTGAAAAACAAAATTAAGTGCGCGGACGCATTCCGAATGTTGACTGTGGCATATGGTGAAGCTACCTTGAACCAGAGCAACGTTTTTATCGGTGGTACAAAATGTTCTCAGAGGGCCGAGAAGATGCGAACAACGAAATGCGTTCAAACCAAACCAAACAAACCAAACCAAACAACAGACGAAAACATTGACGAAGTGAAGAAAATAATATTGGCCAATCGTCGAATCACCGTTAGAGAAGTTGCTGAGGAACTAAACATATCGATTGGCTCGTGCTATTCGATTTTTACCAATGATTTGGGCATGAGACGGGTCGCCGCGAAATTCGTGCCAAAATTGCTCAATTTCGAAGAAAAACAGTGTCGCGTTAACGTTGCTAAGGAGCTGTTAGACTCGGTCCGCGACGACCCAAATTTGCTCCAGAGAGTCATAACTGGTGACGAATCATGGGTTTATGGTTATGACGTGGAAACCAAAGCTCAATCATCGCGGTGGAAGCTGCTTTTTTGGAATAGGCAAAAATCGAAGACAAGCCAAAACAAGTCCAACCAAAACAGCTGTCAACAATTAACTAAACATTCAAAATGGCCGATTTTTTCAGCATAAGTGAGGGACACGAGTACGAACCTAACGCCACAAAAAAAATCGAAAATCGAATATACGTAGGCCGCGGAAATTTAAAATTCGCGATACTTTGTGAACAGACCTCGTATATGCGCGTCTAAAACGTAACATATAACGTAACATATATACTCGCATTGTAGGAAATAGTGATGGGGTGACGGGTATGTCTTGCATAAAAGGTCAGTTAGTTTGAACGAGTGGGGTCCGCGCAGCAAAGCTCGAAGGAATTCACACGCGAGAGGGTATGCGGGAAAAATTCAAAACGGGAGAGGCGCGGACCCCTACGTACGTTACGGAACGCACCTGAATCGATAAGAGGAGAAAAAAAACGATCGAGCAAGTTTGAAAGATTTTTAAAAGCTTTTTTCCCCCTTGCCACACAGACACACCACGCGCGACGACAAATCTCAGGGGACTGCGAGCAAGGAGCGCGGACATATATATATATGTGTGTTTGTGTATGGTCCAGGGTCCGGAGTTTCTTTGTTGGTTGCACTTTCCCACCTCTCCTCTTTCCTTTCCTTTCGCCCCCGCCCCCCGCGCTCCGCGCCTCTTTTGACCCGCGATCGCCTCCACAATAATTCATCTTTCGTATTCATCGACGCTCGGGGAGATATATGGCACGTTGGAGAGCAAGAAAATGGATGAAAAAGGGCGATCCCCGTTTCCACCACGGAGCGCGCTCCCTTCGCTCCCCCGTAATTTGCATCGATCGGAAAACGGTGCAGATTCGGAATATCTCGCCTCGCTGGAAATTGCGGTTGCAAAAAAAAACCGTTATATACATTTGTCGATTCTAATTCTAATAAGTATTTTTCGAAATTTGATTTTTCACCTTCAAAAATCTTCTCGTCCTTAAATATATATAAAAACACGAATACATAAAAACGAATATCGGAGGAACTAATTGACAATCTCGAGAGCGTTTTGCTAATCGTTCGATCGAACCGTGGGTTGGTGCGCGCGGGATGTGCAGTTTGAAATTCCTGCACGTAATGTCCAGGTGTTTAACGTCTAAAACACGTACACGTGCGATTGCATATACCCGTGCACGCGCTTTGGTGACTTCACAAACGTTTCGAGCATACATATGCACGCACATTTTATTATACATATAATTATGTATATATATTGTACGCGTGTCCAATAAACGAAACAATATAACAATCATCGTGGCCGACTAACCGGGGAACTTTTAAAAGTTCGAGCTTGCACCTGTCGTTCAATTTAATCCCGACGAAAATGTGAGAGAAACGGTCGGGAGAGAGAGAAACGCGACAAAAATATAATAACGAAGTCGAAATAATAAAAAAAATATTGAATTTACCTCGAGGTTAGAAGCGATCGAGGCGCGGCGAGGCCTTTCGTGTTCTGTGGGGGATAGCGTGGAGCGCAACACGACCGCGTTTCCTCTTTGCTCTCGGTGCATTTCACTCTTCCGGCAGTATACTTTATATCGAGACCACTTCGCGAAGCCGACGCGAGAGTCACGGGCTCTATCGCTTCCATCAAAATTGCCCCCCCCCCTCCCCCATGATTAGCGCGGGGAAAACGTGGTGGGCAGGAGAAAAATAATAATAATCATAATAACTCGAGATTTATCGGCGCGAGAGCTTAAAGGGCGGTGAAAAATCGCTTTTTCTTGGCGAAAAACTTTGGATGCTTACATTCCAGATTCGACCCTTGAATTTTAACTACTTTCGCTATGAAGAAAAAAAAAAGAATTGAGAAATCGCGACATTGTCTTCCATTTTTTTTTCCAGAAAATCTCGTTTATGAGAAAGCGAACAAGGAAAAATATTGAGAGGAGATAGTACAAACGTGGCTGATTTGGAAAGGATTTTTTTTTTAGATCCGTGTGTTATTTTGGCAATGCTGACAAATTTGTCTCGAGTAAAAATGATTTTTGGTTCGATTAAAAATTGCTCATTTAAGAGAAAAATGAATATTTCTCGAGATTCTATCTCTTTTTTAGATTTTCGCGCAAACTTGCACACATTTGCTCTGAATTAAAAAATATAATTCTGTAAAATATTTTGCCGTGTTTTCAAGTAAAATACAACGTTGAGCTCGCGTGCATGGCCGGTATATAGAATCAGAGTCGCGGAGTGGTGACCTCGTTTCGAGTCACTTCGTGACTCCCGAACGTGTAAAAGTCTTTTCTCCCCTTTTGCTTACACGAGCACCGTGTAATGTACACGGGGAAAAGAAAATAGTTTTAGATGCTCTCTCTCTCTCTCTCTCTCTCTCTCTCTCTCTCTCTCTCTCCCTCTCTCTAGCAACAATGCTGGGCCCGCGCGGTTCCATGTCTAAACATCACGTTGCATTTATTTTACAGATAATAACATCGCAGGCGAAAACTACACAGCACACATTTACACATGCGGTTTAATGTGTTTTGTTGGGTTTTATTGGGTTTTGAACGCAGCAACGCAACCCAAACCCCAAACCAAAACCCAAAAAAACTCAACAAACCCCAACAAAACCCAACAAACCCAACGAACCCCAACAAAACCCAACAAACCCAAAAGAACCCAACAACCCCAACAAAACCCAATAGAACCCAACAAACCCAATAAAACCCAATAAAACCCAACAAACCCCAACAGAACCCAACGAACCCAACAAAACCCACTAAAACGGATGTGTAAATATGTGCTGTGTAGTTTTCGCCTGCGATGTTATTATCAGAAAAGTTATTGCAACGTGACGTTTAGTCGTGCTACCGGCCCGCGCTTGATCGTTCTTTCTCTCTAACTCTCGAGGTCTCTTACAGCTTCTTGGCTCATCGTCGTTGTCGAGCGTCTCGTCTTCCGGCTTCTTGTCTCGCGTCACAAATAGGTAGAGCAAGAGCTGTCCCTCTGTTGTTTCGCCGTTGTCACCGGAAAAAATAGGAATGAAATGAATAATTGAGAAATTACTAATTTTTGCCAATTTTCCCAAGAACCGTATTTTTTTTACGTTATTCACCGTGTTTTATGGTTTTTTTTCACATTGCTATTTTGAATTTTTAACAGTTAGAGCTGCGCGGAATACCAGAACAAAATGGAAAGATTTTTTTTTAATTGAAGACGTTTCGTGCCAGTTTTTCGGAGCACGCAGTTACCCCCGCCCCATGAGTTCTCCTATGCGCTCTCTATTTCTCTATGGTACTCGTGAAGTTTTCAACTATAGCTCGACCGCGGGGAGTGCTGCAGCCTCGTCAAAGTTTCGCAATCAAAAAAATTGGAGCAAAAATGGGTCTCGAGTCCCGTGCTGTTCCACGGAATCCTATATATATACATTTGCCAGTACACACACACACACACACGCGCGCGGTCTCTCGTAATTCTCGAGGGAGCTTCATTCAAAACCGTTCTGGCCCGTTAACAAGCACCGTTTACTAACTTTCTTTCCGTCGAGGATTGTTTAACCGAATTGTTGAGCTATATCCCCCCACAATGAATCAGCGGTTTTATGATTATTACGAAAATGAGGTGGATATACAGACACAAGGGTATTTAATGCGGTGTGTGAATATATATAAACTTGAGGAGATAGAGATTTTTAAATCGCCAATCAACTTTAAATTAAATTCATAAATTTTTCGTCTACAGAACTTTCTAAACATTGATAAATTCAACGATTGGGTTCATTAATAATCGTTTCAAAATCAAAATTTTATTCAATTCTTTCGGTGTGCACGATTTCGCTCAACGGAGAACAATTTGGTGAATATGGGAAAATTATGTGAAAAAAAGGTGGGCAAATATCTACATTTTTTTTGTTGCAATATCTCCAAAGTACAGAGAAAGAATAAAAATAAATTGAAGTTGAAAATCACGGTTGGCGCGCCTCGTAGTCGTCGATGTTGGGGATCCAGAGGAAACGTCATTCCCGGTACGATCAGTGCGATCGCGCGATTAATGCCTTCGCCTTTCAGAGTCTCGGGGTCTCTTCGCCCAAGCGCAGTACGTGCAAAGTCGAGTCGTCAATTTCCTGAATTTTCTCCCGAGGCACGTACCACTTCGATTTTCAAATCGATAGAACGTCCACAAGACGGAGAGAGAGAGAGAGAGAGAGAGAGAAAGTGAGTGAGTGAGCGAGTAGAAGAGAAAAACGAATGGGATGCTGTGTGGCCGGATATATCGAGCTCTCTGGGCGCTCAAGAACTTCTCGATGGAAAAGAGAAAACGGAAATGTCGAGGGAAAGACAGAGGACAGGAAAAAAAGTATACA
The DNA here is from genome assembly GCA_958009045.1 of Oxytorus armatus. Classification (NCBI taxonomy): domain Eukaryota; kingdom Metazoa; phylum Arthropoda; class Insecta; order Hymenoptera; family Ichneumonidae; genus Oxytorus; species Oxytorus armatus. The sequence continues at coordinate 395,358 of OY253744.1, forward strand.
TATATAAGAATTTTAAAAAGAATAAGAGAAAGCGACGAGAGGAGAGGAGGAAATGAGTCCTCGAGATATCTAGCTAAGCAATACGACTGAACCAAATACTCGAGAAGAGAGAGAGAGAGCTAGTTCCGCTTCATACTTTAAGCTCGCCTACTACTACTCTCGAAGTTCACGATCTAGTCTTGTTAAATGTTTCAACAACTTTTCATCATTTGCATCTTTCATTTGTTTATTCTACGAGCTTCAAGTCCTCACTCATTGCCACCATATTTCAATAGCCCCTTTTTCATTCTCCGGAACTATAGTATCGTAAAGGAAAAAGTGCCTCGTTCGATTACGCAATTGTATCGCTCGAGTTTGACACGCCAATTTGTTCAACGATCAATCTTTTCTCATTTTCGCATACCCCCCCCCCCCTCCTTTTTCTACGTATCCCACAACGATCCCGCTCACTCCGACATCGAAGCTCCTATGCTCGCTTTTTTTTTCTTTGTTCGCCCCTATGCCACCCTGGAAAAATTGGTCCGCAGTGGTGGAAATGTCCCCCACCCTCATTCGTTGGAGTTGTTTCGATAAAAAATATTATTGATGATCAAGCTAGCGGGTGTTTGGAGTGTTATTTCTCCTCTCGATAAATGATATAAATCCCGCCTCTGTACCAAACTCGTCAATTATCGGAAGAACGATAAATACAAAATGTATCGCGTGAATAAAAGATGAAATTTTTCATCACCGGTTGAAAGAGACCGCGATACGCGAGAATTATTTTTATTCCAATGAACGACCTACCGTCATCACTCTCTCTCTCTCTCTCTCTCTCTCTCTCTCTCTCTCTCTCTCTCTCTCTCTGTCTCTCTACTCTCTTTTCATTCTCACATATCGTTTGTTACAAATTCGCTAAAGAGAAAAAGCCCTATCGTCGAACAAATATTTCTCCATTATTTATCACGAATTGACAGTTTAATCCGGGGGGCAAATTTGTTTCATTGCCCTGGCGTGGAAAATAAAGGGCGCGCCATTGAGTGAACAAACCGAGCCGATCGATTGATGCTTTTTTTTTTATGGACATCGAAACTCCAAAAAACAAGGCTAATTGTAGTTTCATTATTTAATCGTAAAACAAAATATCGAAGGAGCGTGGAAATTTCCGCAAATCCCAGCTTCCGATATACATATATATATATATTGGGACGATTTTTTTTTCGACTATTTTTTTTTCAGTCCCTACGCGAAATTTTGTTGGATATGCCGAAAAAGAAATTCCCTGAAAGTTACAGCCCTTAATATTAATTCTAAGTACTTTCCCAAAGCGTGGGAAGATTTTCCATCTAAAATACACGTAAACCGGTTTTTTTTTTTTTTTTTTTTCAAATTTCTATAACTCAGCCGCATTTTATGCTATCATATTGTTCTCGGTTTCGATTTACTCAGAATAAAACAATCTAAAAAAGTGCTCTTTGCGGCGAAAGTGTAAATTGTACTGGTGAGTTGGTACGGGTCACTGAACTTGATTTTTACCCAAAACTCTCGTTTTTTTGCTGTTATCTCCGAAACAATTAATTTTACGAAAAAAATGTAAATGAAAAATTTGTTGGAAATTTAATTTCCTACAAAAAAGGTCTTATCGACCCAACTGCTTAGATTGATTTTTCTTGAGATATTGAACTTTAACTTATGAGTAATATAAAATTTATAAAATACGAAATATTAAATGATTAAAAAAATAAAAAAAGTTCAATATCTCAAGAAATATTAATCCAAGTAATTGAGTCGATAGGAACTTTTTTATAGGAAATTAAATTTCCAACAAATTTTTCGTTTAAATTTTTTTCGTAAAGTTAATTGTTTCGGTGATAACAGCAAAAAAAACGAGAATTTTGGGTAAAAATCAACTTCAGTGACCCGTACCAACTCACCAGTACAATTTACACTTTCGCCGCAAAGGGCCCTTTTTTAGATTGTTTTATTCTGAGTAAATCGAAACCAAGAATAATATGATAGCATAAAATGCGGCTGAGTTACAGAAAAAAAAAAAAAAAATCGATTTACGTGTATTTTAGATGGAAAATCTTCTCACGCTTTGGGAAAGTACTTAGAATTAATATTAAGGGCTGTAACTTTCAGGGAATTTCTTTTTCGACATATCCAACAAAATTTCGGGTAGCGACTGGAAAAAAACAGTCGAAAAAAAAAATCGACCTAATATATATATCGGGGAGACCGGAGCGAAACCGCCCCTCTAAATAAATACCTCTTCTGGAACGATCCAATAGCATAAATTCATTGCTAATCATTCTGAAATAACATTTTTGCCGGTCTTATATAGCGTTCGAAAAAAAAAAAAAAATCATTGATTACAACTCTGGCGTTAAGGCTCTAATTGTGTATGTTGCTCCCTATTATAATTATAATTCTTTAATTTAAAAAACGTTCAATTAAAGAAAAAATTTTTTTCAACAATTTTAGAGAGGATTATTTTAGCCCGTTTTACCCTATATACTTGTGATGAAATATACCGTGTGGCCGATTGTTTCGTATAACAATCGTACATCAGTCAACGTTCTCGCTCTCACTGTCCGGCCAGAAGTGGCAATCGAACTTTGATGGTGGCAAGGATGATGCGAAAAAAAAAGAATGGAAATTTCGGTTACGCAAAATCATTGCTCGCGGGGCAGCGCTGTTATGGAAAATTTATTTGTACACCGGACAACCCGGGCTGTATGGAAGGGTGGAGGCTCGCGTAAAACGCTTTTTGGCACTGACAGTACGAAATATATCGAGAGACTGAAATCCGGGTTGATTCGCGGGACAAACGTTTTTTTTTTGTAGCTTTTTGGATGGTAAACTCTAACGGAATTGACACGAGTCAATGAATTCTTCATATAAATCGTTTTTTGTATGTTAAAAACAATTTTCTTGATTAGCCTCACTCGGAAAATTATTTCAACCCCATTGTAGTACACCAGTGGAAACGAAACACGAGTCTCTATACTTTTTTTCGATTCCCGTGTTAATAAAAAAGAACGTGAAGCCGAAGATCAAAGAAAGATAGGGTTGTTCGAGTTTCTTCCATATTTGTCATCGATTCTACGTACATAAAATTTACTCGAAACTGTAATGTGTATACTCCGCCGTGTAATGTTTATATATATTTTTTATTTGAGTGTGCTCTCGCGCGGACGCGAGAAGTTCCCGGGGGCTTGGAGTCTTACATCGCATACAGAGAACGTTGCGAGAGAGCGCGATAAAGAACGACTCCAGCATCCTCCGGTAAAAGGTAGACTGTATATATACTCTGTTTAGTATAAAAAGAAAAAAGTAAGAAATAAGAGGAGGTGGGAGAAGAAGAAGAAGGAGGAGGTATGGATGTCCGCTTTTACCGTGTTGGAAAACAGGAGAGAGAGGCCCCGGGGCCTTCGGTGCTCCAACCATTTACGTAACCATTTGCCGCGCGGGATCCTCGGAATTTCAATGCTCTCCACAGCGTACCAACACTCTTCTCTCTTTTCCTCCGGGCAAACGTGGTCTGTGCTTGTTTTTTTTCATCTGTATTCTTTTTTTTCCTACTCCGGTTTTTGTATTTTTCTCTCTTCCGGTTTACGCGCGATACAATCCGAATATATGTAGAACGTACGAATACAGAGGGCGAAAGAAACACGAATCTTCCTTTCCCTGAAAATTGTGGAATTTCGGTGAACATCGGAGAGTCGTCAAAGGAGATCGCGCGACGAAAAAAAATGATATTCATTAAGTTTTTCTCTTACCGATGAGATTTTTCGTTCGAAATTCCATTCATTGAGCAATGGAATTTCGATATTTCGTTTTTAAATATAGTCACACTGGGTCGACAATTTTCACGTAAATCCTCAGCTAAGAGATTTTTCCGGAGGTCTTTTTTATTCACCAATCAATTCAGAATCCTCGCGCAATAAATTCAACCCACGGATCGACCGAGATTGATTCGCATAAAACGACAAATAAAAATGTTGAACGGATAAAAATCTTTGATTCGCTGCAAACAATGTTCGTGGGACTGTGCCAGGGTTACAAACGCCATTGCGCCGTCGCGTTGCTGTACGTTCGGTGAAATTTTCTTCTCGAAAAATTCACGATTGCGGGTCAAACGTCGTGAGGATAGAAGGGGCGAGGGCGAAACGAAATCAACTCACTATTCTCTACCGCGAAGGGGTTTTTCACAACTTTTCAACATGTTTTTTTCGTTCTCTTCTTCTTTCGTTCATTTTCCAACCATTATTCACGCTCGCTCTCGTACACATTTTTCCGAGACTTTTCCCTAACCATTGGTTTCGTACGTAGTTAACTATGTACGTGGATAACTATGCTCGTTTTTGTCGTACTTCCATGACTCGAGCCACCCCCTCTGCCTTCATCTCTCTCTCTCTCTCTCTCTTTTTCTCTGTCCCGCGGGGGTACGTGAGCGAGCGTTAGTCAAAAGGACTCGTGATTTAGGTCAGAAGCGGTTTAAAAAGCGAATCGAGGTCTCGAGTTCTCGCTCCGTGAGCCACGAAAGCGACGAACGATATATAAGCGCAAAAGGAAAAGCGGAAGAGGGAGGAAAGAAGCAGAAAAAGGATGAAGGGGGCCAAGAGGGGAAGGGGGTTATAGGAGGATAGAGGAATGGGCCATCGAGCAGGTTCAATTTAAAATCATCGCAGTTAACGCGCGTGACGACGCAGTTCCAGAGGGAATAATATCCTGCCTTTTCGCGTACCATTCTACCATTCAACCCTCTCTCTCTCTCTCTCTCTTTCGTTTTTTCGTTCTTTCTCTCGTTCTCTTTTTATTCTATATCTACTTCCGGCTCGGCGATTCCCTCAAGCATCCTTTCCACTTCTACCTCTCTCTCGCTCTTTATTTCTTCTGTACTTTATTGTTTTCCTTTCTTTCAGTAGGACTCTCGGATAGCTTCGCTCGTCTTCTTTATTTTTCATCTTATTGCTCTTGCATAGCGGTAAAAGAGCACATATATATCGAAACTCCACTCCAATTGTCAGGTGAATTTTATTGTTATCAATAATTTAGATAGCGCAAAATATATCATATTAAAAAATAACTCATCACTGAATGATTTATTGATTCCAATATATGAAGTTATCTCATCGACTTGTACTCAAATTTGATTCTCAGTGTATACTGAACGCGCTTCATTCTCGGCGCTTCGTCTTTTCTCCTTCGGCCTTCGGCCTTCTTTCATCCCTCGAAGTTACTTTCTCGCTACGTGATTCTTTTACCGAAAGATATAAAATGTTCACCGAGAGAGAAAGAGTGAGAGAGAGAGAGAGAGAGAGAGAGAGCGAGAGAGAGAGAGAGAGGAGGGGGTTGAAGATAAAGCGGGAGTTAGAGAAATGGCTAGACAAGAAGGACCAAGTGTGGGGATACCTTTTATTCTCTCTATCTCTCCATCTCTTTATCTCTCCCTCTTCCTATAAATGTATAGATAAATATATACACACGAATCGTTCACATTTTTCAACCCCTCGGATTTCTCTCGTGTATGCCCTTGGATTCGGTAAATCACGGTTGCTCGTATAATTTCGAATTCAAATTTTTATTTTCAACGTACTCACCGAGACGCAACGAGAGACAGAAAGAAATGGGGTATAGAGATGGAGTGGAGCAGATACGTGGCTCGAATTTCGGCCGAAATCAAAGAATCCTTCTCTCTTTCTCTATACCGCGATTTTTGTACGAGCGATTGTGCGATGTGTCCGATGTGTGCTCTTCTACTTTTGATTCCCGATGCAGCACACCCTTCGGAATCTCTCGCGAGGGTCTTTTGCGGACTTCTTTGTTCGGGTCAAATAAAAAACAGCCTTCCGCGGTACGGTCAGGTTCGTCGACTTTTGACATTCGGAAGTCACGGTACTCGATTGACGTGACACAGGGTACCGCTAAAAAACTTGCCCAAACTATTTCGAAAATGGCCCCCTGGTCTGCTCGCGTGTTTCATCAAAAAGCACACGTTTACGTTTGCTTCGAGAAAAAAGAGACAAAAGCATCCATGGGGGATATACATAGACTCTATCTCTCTTTAGAGCCCTTAAGGGCGGAACTAGGGTTAGGACAGCGTTTTCTCAATGATTTTCATGAATTTTTTTATAGTCTAAAAAATGAATATAATTTATTGAAACTTTGAGAATATTTTATACGTATATTTAAGTATATACTATAAAATTTTTGAAGAATTTCCTTGAAAAACACCGAAGATATTAGCGACCCCATATTGCAGGTCACAATCAGACTCAGCATTTTGCGTACATTCTGGAAGCCGCAATTTTCATCTGAAATCAAACGAGGTTGGAATTTACTTTTATTATATGTCTCTCTTCTATATAAACCTAAATGCTATCAAAAAAATAGAATATTGAATTTTGTACAGGGGTCAAAACAAAAAAGCATGATTTTTTGCCATTTTTTACAACTTTATTTGCAAAAAAAAAAAAATTATTTTAAATAATGATAATATTCCGATTTTAGGTTCATATAGAGCGCAATACTATGAAGAAACTAACTGCCAATTTTCAAAACGATTGGTTGAAAACTTTTCAAACTAGCGTGTACGCTAGTTCAAAGAAAGTCGTTTTCAGAAAAACGCGTTTGAAAAAATAGCAAAATGCTGAGTCTGATTGTGACCTGCAATATGGGGTCGCTAATATCTTCGGTGTTTTACAAGGAAATTCTTCAAAAATTTTATAGTATATACTTAAATATATGTATAAAATATTCTCAAAGTTTCAATAAATTATATTCATTTTTTATACTATAAAAAAAATTCATAAAAATCATTGAGAATCGCTGTCCTAACCCTATTTCCCCCCTTAATGGCTTATAACAATAGAACGAGACGGAATTTTCATTTAAAATTTTGGGAACATATTTTTCAATAGTTTTACTAACAACTTATGAAATTAAAAAAAAATCGAATTTTTGAACCGTCTAACCCTATTTCCCCCCTTAAACTCCACCCCTATATACACGCTATACGCAGTCGGGCAACTCAAAATTAAATTTGAGGCTCGAGATAACGCGGTTGTGGCCAATCTCGTCTATTTTCTTTTGTTTCACTCCGTGCTCTCAGCGATAAGAACACACGGAACGTCAAAATCGTTTCAATCACGTATACCCGCTTTCTCCCCGCGGCCCGGGGTAATTTATATAATACAAACCCCTTATAAACTTTCTACGGTATCCCTAATGGATATTTTTTTTTCTTCTGTTCTTTTGTTCACAGATTAAGGTGAGTGTCTTTTTTTTCCGGGAGCAACAGCCACGGGTCTGCGAGTCCAACGAGAAAGGTCATTCCTCGCCGTGAGATGATTATATACGATATATAGTGTGTATAGTATGTGTGCGTGTGTGTATGGAAATGGTTAAAGGAATTTATCTATATTTTTCATAAATTCAACGAAACTACCGTAGAATCATTCGTGCATACTTTATTTTCATTATATTTTATTTTTTCCCCCTGCCACCCACGCACGCGGAGCAAACGTTTGCCACGAACGTGAAAACGACTCTATGTGTGTGGGTTGGGGCCGGAAATCAAAGCTGTTACTCATTCTTCCGGCGGAGCGGGTGTATTATATCGTGCTTTTTTTAAAATATTTTCGTAGGTTTATCCAACTATATATATGCGTGCTCTGACGCTGGAAAAGCATTTTGCAGTGAGGTCGTATTTATAGCCGTGAAGAGAGACGGACAGAAAATTATAACGTAAACGCATATAGGTCTCACATTTACATTTTCATGTTTAAAACGCCGGGACGTGTTTTCATGAAAGTGGCACTGAAATAGAGAGAAAGAGAGAGGTGTGCAGAGATTATATACCGGGCGAACGTAGAGTTGAATTTACCGTACGGGCGAAATAAACAATAAATAGATTTAAAAGAGCTTTGTTACGTTGCCTAGAGGGTTAACTGACGGTTCATTTATATTTTTGCTTACACGATTCATTTTCACGCAAAATATAAACACCCATATCTTTATCCGGATTCTCCCGCATTTTTTTATAAATATATATTTCACGAAAGAAATTCGCACGTTACCGCCAGACGTTAGCTTTTCTCAGCCCTCTATATGTTTTTTCTACTTGTCTGTATGAAAAATTATGAGGTTAGGGGATCAAAGGCCCCCCCAGAGAGGGCCTTTCGACCCTTCACCTCCTCTCTCTCGTCTCTCCCGCTCCTGTGTACATTTTGTTTGCCATACACGTTTACCGCATTCGGCGGAGCTGACGAGAGTCCAGCAGAGATTCGAGTGCGCCACACGGTTTCTCTCGGGGGTTGATGCGTAACGTCGACGAAAAAGTTAGTGAGAGAGCACGGAGTCCAGAGGGGAAGTGCTTGAATACAGACTTGCGGAAAATCAAAGGCCGAGCAGGGGGCGTAGGGGGCTAACCCTCTTTCTCTCGCGACGCCGCGCTGAGAAATATCGGAGCGTGAGAGAGACGCATATAACTCAGACCGGTTCTCGGTGCCCCCCCCCCCCCCCCCCCCCCATAGGGTTAACGAACCGCGAGCGACCCCGCGCGAGTATAAGGGTGAGTTGACTGTGTATCACCACGGCCCGGGTGAAGGGCGCGCGAACCCTCACTTTCTCTCTCTCTCTCTCTCTCTCGCTCTCATCCCGTAGCTCTGCCAGTCGTACATATCCCGAGAGTTTGGAAAGTCCGTCTCGAGACAAAACAAGAGTAATTCTCCTGGTCTATACAGCGTACAGACTGACGTTTGTGGGAGGCTTGCGTTGCATTCAGAAACGCGACCGATGCAAAAGTCTTTTCGGGCATCACGCACGAATGTCCGAGAGAGTCTGCCTCGCTGTCGGAAAATAAAAAAATGCCCTAGACACGCACGGAGCGTTAAGAAAAAAAAATTAAGTTCGCGAATAAAAGGTAAAAGGCAACTGTTTAATCTGAACTTTACAAGAATACTTTTGAATCGAACGAAAAATACAGTGCAGTTTTCATGGAATTTCCTGCTCGTCAACTTGTTAAACATCTTGAATTTTTTTTTCTATTACCCTTGAAAAAAAATATAATGAATAACAATGACGTTAATCGACAAATATAGTTTGAAAATAGAAAATCTTAGCTTCGGTAAACAGAGTGTCGCATGTTTTTTTTGCAAGTTGATTTTTTACCAAAGGCTTTCGAGGAATTTAAATGGAATAATGGTCGACTCTGATCGTTTTCATCTCCGATACATACTCCTGTGCATTTTTACAAAACATTGATATAAAGCCCCCATCCCGCTATAAGAACAAAGTACACGAATGAGCTGCTCGTTTCACGGGGCTAATAAAAGAACCGAAGAGAGAGAGAGAGAGACTTTCTGGTAGGGAAAGTGGAGCGAAAATTTTCCTGGCGGCTATTTCCCTCTCGTTTTCAGAACCCGTACAATATGCCTTCTTAACGGAGACCCGCTTATTTACATAAAATTTTTTTTGATCTCACATTCATTTAACTTTAAATTCCACAAGCCGATTCAACACGAACGTCACGAGAGCGAGAGAGTATTCAAAGGGCATGCGGTTTTCCGTATGCCCCCTTCGCTCGCAGGATTAACGATCCCTCGGCCAGAGGAGCGTTATATATTTTAGCTTTATCGTTCGAATCGCGCGTGTACTCGCACAAAGGATAAATGTATATATGCCCCGAGAAAGCCAGAGGATCTCTAACGTCGAACAAAAATAATTGATACGGGGGTATACGGAGAATTAATTAAAATCCGCACGTACAAAAGTTGTTCACAGTTTTTTTTTATTAATGCTAAATATGTTTTATGGTTAATGCCCTCAACTTCAAGGGGCGAGGTGCGTTCCATGATTCTTTTCAAATTTCATTAAATAGAAATAACAAATATTGATTCGTTTAAGGGGGGAAATAGGGTTAGGACAGTTTTCTCAATGATTTTCAAGAATTTTTTTGTAGTATAAAAAATAAATATAATTTATTGAAACTTTGAGAATATTTTATACATATATTGAAGTATATACTATAAAATTTTTGAAGAATTTCCTTGAATAACACCGAAAATATTAGCGACCCCATATTGCAGGTCACAATCAGACTTAGCATTTTGCGTACATTCTGGAAGCCGCAATTTTTATCTGAAATCAAACGAGGTTGGAATTTACTTTTATTATATGTCTCTCTTCTATATGAACCTAAATGCTATCAAAAAAGAAGAAAATTGAATTTTTTACACGGGTCAAAACAAAAAAGCATGATTTTTTGCCATTCTTTACAACTTTATTTGCAAAAAAAAAATTATTTTAAATAACGATAATATTCCGATTTTAGGTTCATATAGAGCGCAATACTATGAAGAAAGTAACTGCCAATTTTCGAAACGATTGTTTGAAAACTTTTCAAACTAGCCTGTACGCAAGTTAAAAAAAAGTTGTTTTCAGAAAAACGCGTTTGAAACACGTGGCGCGCTCGGGGCCTGACGGAGAGCTACTCACTTTAATGGCTTATAACAATAGAACGAGTCGGAATTTTCATTTAAAATTTTGGGAACATATTATTCAATAGTTTTACTAACAATTTATGAAATTTCAAAAAAATCGATTTTTTGAACCGTCTAACTCTATTTCCCCCCTTAATAAAGAATATATAATAATTTCAACCCAATTCGAATACCTCAATTGAAACGTATATAAACTTTTCTCGTATTTCTTTTAAATCCCGTAATATCTATTGTCCGTAACTCCGTCATTGTCAGCAGGCAAAACTCTTCTTTCCGCGCGAATCAAAGAATTCTTGCATACACGGCGGAGAAGTTCGTCCAGTGTATCCGTGCGCGGTGCTACAAACGCTTTTCTATATCTATATTTACGGAGGAACTTTGGTGCTATGGGAGCTCGAGAGGGTTGGTAAGCCGATTACCTTCGGCTTTGACAATATCTACGTGCAACGCTATTCCCACTCTCTCGCTCGCTCATACACTCCCCTTTCGTACCTTTTTGTGTTCTCCCTTTCCCATCAAGCTACCACCCTTCCATGCTTTTGCAGTTTCGAATTAACGCGCTAAAACGGCACTTACTCGAGAACGGAGAGCACCGCGCGACCGTGGAGAGGTTCGCTCATACACACCCAGGAATTTCGTCCCTTTTGTGTCCCCGTACCGTCCACTTTATACGCCTTATTCAAACGTGATAAATAGCGGATCGGGATATTATACATATATTTATATCATCCCTTGTCGCATCGCGTCCGTCCTCCAAATCACAATACACATCGTATCTCGTCTCGACTGTATTTTCGTTACGCGATAAAAACATTTATTTAACGTTGTGACAAATGTTTTGTTGGGGAAAAATGGAAAGTACATATTGCCCGACGGGGTTCTTTACGCTTTCAATTCGAGAAAAATGTGTTTAATTTTTTTCATTTCGCGAAAAAAAACAACAAATTGTACACGGGAAACTTGAAACACAGTAACTCGAAACGTAAAAAAAATTTCACGATGGCCCTGTTGTTCTCAACCAGGAACGCCACTATGCAATATTCACTTCCTGTTTATTTTTTCATCCCTATGACAAACCAAATGCACGGGGGCGCGTGTAATATATACACATTAGGGAATGAGAATTTTTATGATTTCGCGCGATCCTCGGCTTTCCCTCGAGGGGGAACGAGCGAGAGAGAAGGTCGTGCGAGGAAAAGGTTTTTTTTTCTTCGACTTTTCGAAACGCGTACGAAGTTTAAGGATGTCTTCGGGCATCTACTTTAGACTCACTTACCTTCCGCCGTGACATACACGTGAGCAAAGCTCTTTTTGGAGAAGAGAACGAAGAAGGAGTAGAAGAAGAAGAAGGGGAAGAAGAAGGAGAAGCGGTAGAAGAACGAGGCAGATCCGCAGACTACAGAGCTACTAGCTTCGAAATTCCGTTTGCCACACTTCTCTCTTCTCGTCTCGTGATTTCTATTTATGCAAGAGGAGGTTTGCGCATTCTCGCATATATATGGAACGAAGAACGGAGAAGAGGAGAGCTTTCGAATCTTCGGCAAAAGTCCTCTTCTTATTCGGTCTATCAGTGCGCCTCACGCGCAAACTGTTCTCTCTTTCTCATTCTCAAGATTTCTCAGAGGGAAAATGGGATGTCGGAAAAGCGCTTGGCACGGAATCGAGGCAAGGTGTACCTTCTAGTTTGCTCCCTGATCTCGTGCTCTCGACCTCGCATACATATACTTACTAACATCGACGAATATATAATATATCCCCCCCGCTCACTCTCTCTCTCTTTTTACTCCGGTCATTCATAAGATTGTATAACTAGTTGTTTTGTTGCATTGCGTTATAATTTTATTTTGATTTTCCAACAAAGCATTATTAATGTTTGGCCACGTTTGGATCCTTTGCTCGTTATATTTTCAGTTCAACCGCTACCGAACACACAATGGCGGTGCAATTACGACTTTTTTTCTTTTGCTGCCTCGAGCCGTTATCATTTCTTTTTTTGTTAAATTTATTTCTTTAGTTGATCTTTGCTACCAACCGATGCATTTAACCAGAGAAAATGCATTCTGATCCACAAAAATACCGGTAATTCTAATTGTCACTATATTTGCCCTTTCTCGTCACACTAATTTCTGCAATGCTCTCTCTCTCTCTCTTTACCATGAAAAATTTCAATCATCAACATATAATTAATCGCTGAACCTTACTCGAGATGGATTCATAAATAATATCTGCGATACGAAAATTGTCTCGGATTCGTCGAAAAAAAAAGGGTAAATATGGAGCAAAGGGGACCCACTTCCGATGACCTTTGGAATAGGCCCATTCGACGCATTTTTGCACGAGAAACAACTCTTTCCTCTGACAAAATTGGGGCTCGTTTTTTATGTAAAAGTTATTAACAAATAAAATTAATAATTCATATAGCTATTTTCCTTATGCCACTCAGTCCTAATCATCTTGCCCTTCACATGTGTTGTTAAGAATACCCCCCATGAGTAACATACAAACATTTTTAGCCGTCGCTCATTGTTTGTTAAAAAATTATTACTAAAAATGATTGTTAAAAATGTACTGTGCGCCACTAGTAAAAGTATTTCATGTTCGATTTATGAAACTTCTTTTGTTAATAATTTTTTAACAAACAATGAGCAACGGATAAAACTTTTTGCGTGTTACTCAGGCGGTTATTCTTAACAACGTATGTGAAGGACAAGACACTTGGGACTGACATATAAGGAAAATAGCTTTATGAATTATGAACTTTATTTGTTAATAACTTTTAAATAAATAACGGCCCCCAATTTTGTCAGAGGAAAAAGTTGTTCAGGAAGACTCCCGTGATATCATATATGAAGGACAATCGGAAGTGGGTCCCAGTTGCTCCATATTTACCAAAAAAAGAAAAAAAAAAGATTTTTCACAGCATTGTCTTTGTCATTTCTCGTTTGAGTTTGAAAATGAGTTTGAATCTCTCGTATAATTTGCCATCTTGTTCATCTCGAAAAACCCGCCTGTCGCGTATACTCTCACAACGCGTATATTATTATACGGACATAATATATAAACATTTCTCTCTGTCGTTACGAAACGGCATCGGCCGTTATAAACGTTAAACATATATCGCTTCTAGCCAAGAGCAAAACGTAAACCACACGCTCTACGCGTTATGAGACCCGAGGCGGTTATAAATATACTCGTGCATTTCGACACATTCTCGTAAATCTCGCGATCAGAACGAGCAACATTTGTTATCGCTCGATTTACATTAAACCGCCGCCGCCGTCGCGCGACGGAATTTATTGACGCGGGGAAAATATCGAACGAACAAAGAAAATCGAGACATTAGGAGCACAATGAAACGTTGATAGCGAAGGGATAAAAAAAAAATTAAACGAGCTGAATAAAAAGATAGGAAGGGTAAGAGAGCGTGGGAGACGGAAAGAATGGTGGCTAAAAGTGTCGCGGGGAAAACAAAAGAAAGCAAAGCGTGAAAATTCTTCGTCTCAAAGACTACGGGGATGATGAGAGGAGAGCGGGGAGGGTGAAATCCGTTTCGTGCGCGAGAGCGTCGGTGGGTGTAAGTGAAAATTGTTTCTACGGAATATTCAGGTTAAAGGCAGAGCGGAGCAGCCGTATCAGCAGCTTCACGCTGTACGAACCTCGATGCATCTAGCTTTTAGCCTTAGCTTTCTTTTTCTTCTCTCATCTAAAACTCCTTCTCTCTTTCTCCCTTATTCTCGGGCTGAAGCGTCTATGTCAGAGCCCACCACCGTCGGGTGGTACGTTTTATTTTGCACCGCTAAGCGTCTCGAGGGGCGCGATGCATTAAAGCCCCGGCTGTAATCCGTGCGATGCAACCGGCGGAGTAGATGAGACGACGGCACCGTTGAGATACATACCCCGCGGTATAACAGGCGGATCGCGTCCTCTTTACAACATCTCTCTTTTCCCTCGGTGCTTATCTCATCTCACTCTCAACGACGTTCTCTCTGACGTATCTCTGTCTTTCTCTCCATTGCCCCTTCGCATCTCTGGGCTCTTTTTCCTCGGGCTCTCGTTTTTAACTCCCCGCGGCAATGCTTCCGGTTAAAGCAGCCGCGGTAACGAACCTTAAGCCAACCTTAACAAATCATTCGTTTTGCGTCTCGCTCGCTGTCTCTCTCTTTCTCCCTCGTCATCGTTTTCTCTTGCTAGTCAAGGGCATTGAAGACGCGAGTCACTCGCCCGCGGAGATTTCGTGGCTCTCGCCCCAAATCCTTACTCCCCTAACCCTCTCTTTTGCTATCCCTTCGCGAATCCTTTTCACGAAAAAGTTGCACGGTGAGGATGGAGAATTACGCGTAAATCTGTGCCCGTGGTGTATTTAATAGAAGTCTCGTTTAGTTAGCTTTCTCTCGTCCCGAAAAGCACGTGTACACATTTTTCAAGTCCACGACATTCAACGAGTTGTACGGGGCATTCGGTGTGAGGATATACAGTTATAAATCATTTCGTAAAAATGTAAAATGTCTATAGTATCAGTAAAATTTAATTTCATTAATTTGATCAAATGTTTCGGTCGGTTTAACCGTTTTTTGTTCGAAAAAAACAAACAATATTGTTGACTTTTCAATAGCCATATTTTACAATAAAAATAAGTAACGTTGATATATTTATTTGGTTGTGTGTACGTTTATCCATGTCGTGTTTTCCTTCTCGCTGGATATATACCGGAAATCGGGTAAAATCTCGGAGGGTCGTGAAACGCACAAAAAACCCAAGTTGCGACGAGACCCAAGGGTCCTTCGCGTCTTTGTGTATACGTACTCTTACAAAATCTTTCTGATGCTCAACCATTTTCTCTCTTCATCGTTTCTTCCTTCCCGTTGAACCTCCCCATTTCGACCACTTTTCTCGTTTTCCATATTACAACACGGATATACTCGCACCGCTTCTTTTTTTTTCTCCCGAAACTCACGGAGCGAATAATGCGCGAGGGTGCAGTATTCGTATTCGGCGAATTTTCTTGGCAGTTTATCACCTCGTCCGCCGGTCTCTCGTGCATTCGCTCTCAGTTTCGCTCCTACCGCTGTTCCCAACGTCGTCGCCGCCGCCGTCGTCGTCGTCGTCGTCGTTTCCACGCCCCGTTTACCCTCGTAGCATTTGCGGGGGTGATGACTGGCTTCTATGGGGTTTATTCCTAGCCCCCCCCCGCCGCTATGGGGGATTGCCGTCGTTCCGCCGCCGTCGACGGGTTAGTACGACCACCACACCCGCGACCCTCGTAATTTATGTATTCTAGGGTTTGGGGCTGCGGGACCAACAATGGAATGGTCGCTCGAACAGACGGTGTACGTGTGCGTGTACATTTTTTTGCCACCATCCCCTTGGGCATTAGCCAGTGTTGGATATATATGGCATAACCTAGACTGCTCTTCACACACACACACACACACACACACACACACACACACACACACACACACACACACACACACACACAGACGCGGCTTATATCTATCGGAGAGAGAAAGCCCCAAAACCAGAGACCTGTTTCGATGCGTAGTTTATGCATTCAATCTCCCACTCCAGTCTCATGACGAAACAATATGTGCCGCCGGACGATATTTCTTTCTTTTCCGTCTGCTTCTCCGCACATTCTTTTCGTCTCTCCTCTCCGTGAGTTTTTTTTCCCTCGATAATACGGACATATGTGAGCCGGTGATACTTGTGGGGAGAGCATGGACAACGGAGTAAATTGTAGTTTTGGTGATATTTTTTTAAATATCCAATGAGTTTTTTTAAGGGCTCGTGATCGTCGCTAACTTTTGAGCGCTTTCACTTGCTCGAGGCACTGGATGGTATTAAATTAACCCGTAGAGAAGAATTTAAGTCTTCCGCTTGCACAGACCGAACAGGAGGAGTCTCCTAGATTTTCTGATTATAAATAACCAGGATGACACTGTGGATAATAGGTTAGGCGTCCTCTTCTCGAACCCATGCCTCTTATACGTGCACGTACATCCCCTTCGTTCTTACACCGGTACCTGGATTCCTGACTCGTAAAAGCAAACTAGGTTTGTTCGGTTCAATTTCGCGCAAGGATTTCAATTACGCGTCAACGGCTTACGTCTCGTTGCTGCGGTATACTGGGACTCGGGGTTTTAACGGTTTGGGAGGGGGGGTTGATGGTTTTGCCGAGCGAGCCGTGCACAGAGAGTTGATACCGGTGCAAGAGTACACGCGCAACGGGCAACCGAGCGAATCCTTCCATTACAGAGAAAGAGAGAGATAGCGAGATGAGGAAGAGGTAAGATGCGCCCGAACATAACTTCTCACTCCTTCGGTGTTCCTCCGCTCGACTATTCGTGATAGCTCGGGTTTCCTACTCTCTCGTTCTCATTTCTCGTGCAAAACCCTCGTTCTCCACCCTCTCTCCAGAGGAGGCGAATTATGGGCTTAACGCCAACTATTAAGGGCACCGACGACGTCCCATCCGCGACGTTGTGTCGTCTCCGTCGTCAACCTCGCGACGTTAAATCCCCCGCACACGCCACACCTTGTCACATCGTGTCGCAAAATTCTGCCAAACTTCTTCATTCATCTCTCTCTCTCTCTCTCTCTTTCTCCCTCCCTCTTGTCTCTTTACTCTCGTGCCTCTTCACTCTCATGCAACATGACGTTGGTGAGAGACGACGCGTCAAACGAGATAATCAATTTCGAATGATATTAGCGAAACTTTTGTATCATCATTTATCATCAGCCTTCGTAAAGCGTTATCGGCAAGACAACAAACAATATAACTATTCGCGATATGTCGCGAAAGGGAAGACAAAAAATTGCTGTAAAGTAGCTTGAAAATAAAATGACGAAATTTTCACAATTTTTCCTCATAATTTTGCCTTAAAAAAAAATTAAAAATTACGCCATCCTCTGGTTAAATGACAATTTTTATGGTCGCGCACACTTGGCAATGATATTCACGCTTGAATGAGCCCAATTTTTTTCCCACGCTTGAATCTGATTTTGTTCGGGACAAATTTTGCGGTCTCTCAAACTCTCGACGCGCTGTTGTCTCTTATTTTCATTTTCTGTTTTTTTTTCGCATCATTTTGCCTCCCTCGGAGATGGAAAATAACGGGCACACCTGTGATCACCAACGGAGACCGAATAAGAGAAGCACAGGTGGAGGAGGGTCCGACGCGGAAGCATCGTTGAAAAATAAGAAATCACGAATGCCCATCGCGTGTATTTTCAGGTATATAGACGCGGGAGTATAGAACTCGTAGTGAAGAGAATTCGGGAAACCAGGATACAACCGCAGAGGGATGACAAAAAATGAAGTTCGTGAACAGTGGACAAAGGAGAAGGACATTTCGATTTCCGGTGTCGTTTCGCCATTCTGCTGCACAGTGATTCGGTCGGATGTAGTTGCAACGGACGCAACGGTCACGCCTCCCTTTTCCGTCTCAAAAGACGATTCGATGTATACATATGTATGCGTGGATATCGATGTTTCGTTGCAATTTGATACTACAAAAAAATCTCCGCGGTCGCTATGCGGTTTTTTTCTCTCGATACGCCTTTATATATCGAGGTAAGAAAATAGTGAAAAAAAGAAGAAGAAGAAGAAGAAGAACCACGGGACGATTCGTCAAAACGTCAAAAAGGAAAAGAGCGGATGGAAGAGAGTGTCGAATGTGTGTGCATCGCTATGCCCCTTGGGAATAAACATCGCGACAGCGATCGTTTATATTATTCTGTTTATACGGTATATTCCATAAATACAGAGACACACGTACGTGCACTCGGAGAGGAGGCGGATCGAAAGAAATACACACGAGAGATTTCCCAATTTCCGAAGAATTCTCTCCCTATATCTGGGTCGGACACTCTGTATAAGACAGCAGGTCTCGCGACATGGTGGCTCGAATAATAAAATGAAATCTCGAGACCGAGGACGAGAGAAACGAGAGATATATATATAAGTCCCAAACGCTCCTCGAACACGCAATCGTTTCGCGCGCACTCTCGAGATATATAGGGACCGGTTTCGTCGTATTTTTCTTTCATTTTTTCTTCTCGAGAAAATGAGAATGCTCGTCGTCAAACTCCTACTGAGATTTCTAATACTCTCCCGATACACCTGCGCGAAGGAAGTACTAAAAATCGCCGGGAGGCCTTTTATGCTCTGTAGAGAAAAATTTCCTTTTCCCGTAATAATTCCTCATTTCACTTTCGTTATTTCGATTATCCGATCGTCCAAACGATGGCCACGACGATATGTACTTTCAGGTTTGCGCGAAATTTACAAAAATTTCACTACCCTTTTATCGTCTTTCACCACATTTCAAATCTCCGTACGATTGGAAATTTTCCGATGATTAAGAATCATATAGAGTTTTGCTCGAAATATCGATGGAAAACAACGGCCGACAATGCGAAAGCGTAATGCGCGCGTCTCTGAGCCACGCTAACCTGTTAGTATACATATGTATAGATATATATATACAGGGTGTCCCAAAATTAGCACGTCAGAGTGACACGGGGGTAACATTGACGCCGGGCCTATAAAAAAAACCGAATATGACCTCGGTAAAAGTCTCATGGTTTTAGAGAAAAATCGTCTTTTTTGATATTTCAGAAAATGGCTACCTAGTACTCGTTATTCCGCTACCATTGCTATGAAAGTCCAAATCGTAATTAAATCAAAGTCCCAATTCACACCAAATCGTAAAGTGGTCAGAAACACAAACGAAAACAGCGAGACAACGAGGATAGTGATTTTCAAGAAAAATCGTCTTTTTTAATTTTTCGGACAATCCGCTATTCTCGTTATTTCGCAGTTTTCGTTTGTGTTTCTGACCACTTTAGGATTTGGTGTGATTTTGGACTTTGATTTGCTTACAATTCGGACCTTCATAGCAATGGTAGCGGAATAGCTAGTACTAGGTAGAGATTTTCCGAGAAATAAAAAAAAGTTAGTGAGGTGATATTTGTTTATTCCGATAGGTTCGGGACCGATCCAATCCCCGCGTCACGCTGACCTGCTAGTTTTGGGACACCCGGTGTATTTATCAGAAGATTCGTGACGGGTAGAAAGGACCTGTAGGTTGAGATTCCAGGGACTCCGGGACCGTTTCGTTGTCGTCGTCGTCGTCGTCGTCGTCGTCGTCGTCGTTTTCAACGGAATGATTTGTCAAATGTTTTTTACCTCACTAAATTTTGCGAGACAAGAGCGCGCGCGAGAGAGGGCGAGAGTTCTCACTGATGGTCGCGGGCGAAGCTCTCTTGCACACGCTTTTAAACTCGGCACGGCTTCCCGAACCAGACGCCAGAGAGAAAGCAGAGGAGAAGACCATAAGCCCGCCGAGAGCCTCGCATTTTCATTCTCGCATCCTTCTGTCTCTCGCCACCGGGCTCTCTTTTGTCTCGTCCTCGTTGTGTGCTGTGTATATCGTCTTTTGTACCCCGCTAACACTGGAGTGAACAGAGAACCAGTGGGAAGAGGAACACACGAGAGAGTATAATTTTAACCACCCCACAAAGTACCAACGAAATAGGAATTATATATTAGCCAGTCTGAAATGTCGGAATCACACTCAATTAAAACGAGCAATAGAATTAAGATATTTCGGGCACGCCGTGTGTGAATTATTTCTTTTTGGCAACGGAAGGAAAAAGGAACTTTGCGTAAATTGGCGCAAATAAAGGAACCCGCTTGTTGTTAAATCATAAAAATTAATTTCAGAGAAGTTTTGCGTTGAGTTTAACATCCGTTCGAATAATCGCGAGGATTTGATCACGAATGGCTAATGTAACAATCATATTTTGTCACCAAAATTGAAACGTTCGGAGGTTTGAAAATTCTTCAGAATTCTCGCCCGCTCGAACTTTTTCGGATATTTTTCTCATTCTTATTCTTATTTTTCTTACTTCTTGTTATTCGCGATCCGCAAGAGTTTTCGAGCCATTTAAAGAATGCCGCATACCGCGTTTTACTCTACTCGTGTTATTTTTGAAGTCAGACATCTCGTCGACGAGCAATTTTCATAGTCGGTTAAGTGGTACTCAGAACCCTTACGTATCTCTCTCTATCTTTCCCTAAATTTCGGTACTGGATATATATATATATATATATCTCACTTGAACGTCAAACGTGTATTTTCGTCACTGAATTTTGCGCGGAACCACATGAGGAAATTTTTTTTACAGGAGTGAAATGAAAGCGATCGTTCCCAACCTCGCGTGTCTCTCTCTCTCTCTCTCTCTCTCTCTCTTTGCGTTCATCTCACCATCGTGATCATCCGACTCGACGAATTATTCCCTCTTGGCAAACCTTTCTCGAGCACACTACCTCACTCTTCATTCTCATTTTATATTTCTTTTTCTTCCCTTATACACCTTATTTCTTCTCTCTTTCGTTTCCCGCGCTTCAACTCTACTTGCTCGTATACCATACAAGCGTCAAGTCTCTTTTGCCTCGACCCCTTTCATCATCATCGTCGTCGCTTTCTCTCTCTCTCTCACTCTCCTTTTTCTTCCCTTTTTCTTCTTTTAGGTTCTTCCACGGCGTTTTTTTTTTGTAATTTAACCGAGCGACACGGCATTGAAGTTTATAGCCGCGGTTAGGTACCTATGTAACTCTCTCTCTCTCTCTCTTTCTCTCTGCACGAACCTTTTTCTTCGCGCAATCTTCTTCTCTCGAGCCGAGGCATTCTCCAACCGGCGACTTAGGATTTGTGGGAAAAAAGTTATAATGCCAGCTCACTT
This sequence comes from Oxytorus armatus, assembly GCA_958009045.1. Lineage (NCBI taxonomy): Eukaryota > Metazoa > Arthropoda > Insecta > Hymenoptera > Ichneumonidae > Oxytorus > Oxytorus armatus. The sequence continues at coordinate 416,594 of OY253744.1, forward strand.
TGCTATCTGCTCTCCGTCTTACGCGATCCATCGTTGATTCTCAAGGGCTATTTAGCGTCGTAAGGAGGATAATAAAGTTGAAAATATATGATAAAATCCCCAACGAATTCGAAAGCGATCTTATTAGTCGACTCGCGCGATAAAACTATCTTTGCGATCAGTGACGAATGATAAATCGGTCGGGCATACGAGAGCTACCTGACAAAACGGTTGGAGCGAGGGAATATAGGAGTAGCCATTCGCGTGACAGGATCAACGGAGATATGAATTATCTGTCCGTGAGGGATTAACGCCGGACTCTGCCGGATGAGAGAGAGAGCACCGCTACCATGTGTGTAACGTATATACGGCATAAAATTGAATTGGGAGGTTCTCGAGGGGTATATGGGGATGTTACTCTCCGTGGATATATATTCTCTCGTTCTCTCGGGCGTGCGTGTTATATTCCACGTCAAAGCCTCCGCAATTCCCTCGCTATCGGTCCGTTGTACACCGTAATACGCGAGACGGGAGAGTATGACTCGATTTGGAGAACGCATCACCGCCTGATTTTCCATTGTTTCACTCGGCAGGGAATCGCACGGGGGATTATTGCTCGCTGCCGATGTTTCCAATCCTCTAACTCCTCTGCCGCTACATGTACCATAGAATTGTGCGTATATCTCTGGGTTTACAGTCGCGACACAACACCGAGGGAAACTGCCACAATCGTATTGTATATATCCGTAGTGTGCATGTACTCCGCAGTCATTAAACGTTGGATGAATCAGACGTTTCGACGGAGAGTTCCAGGAGGAGATATCCATCGGATGATTGGCTAAAACGTATATCCAACGTGGTATTCCATTACCGAACAGCAGAATCGCGAACACGAGAAATCGAAGGAACCAAAACTCATCTCGATATCCACGCACTCTCGATTCGACCCTCTCGGCTCGATACAGTGGGGTCCCGCTTAAATTGACCTTACGTATAATTTTACGATTGCCCGTAAGTCAGTCGCCTCTCTCCCCACTCTCTCTCTCTATCTCTCTCTCATCGGGGACACACCCCGTGCTTTGCGATGTCTCATTACGTCGAGGGAGTTGAGGGTCGATTATGTTTTGCAATCTGCACAGCCAAATTCAACTGTATGGTATACGTATGTACTTATACGCCGGGCGACGAAATCGAGAAACTCTCTGCCGCGTGGGTGTAATTCATTTTGAATCGATCTGATAACGTCGCAAATATTGAATACCATCAATTTTATTATTATCTCTATAATATCTCGCGATTGATGGAAAAGTTATAACGGAGTAACGAGTAATACCGACCGCGTACGCTAACAAGAGGGCGTGATCCATATGATTTAGTAGCACGTTAATCAATCTGATTGGAGATCTTTTAGTTTTGCCAGTAGTTGACACGAGTTTACGCGCGTTAAGGGGGGAAATAGGGTTAGACGGTTCAGAAAATCGATTTTTTTTTCTTTCATAAATTGTCAGTAAAACTATTGGAAAATATGTTCCCAAAATTTTAAATAAAAATTCCGACTCGTTCTATTGTTATAAGCCATTAAGGGGGGGAAATAGGGTTAGGACAGCGTTTTTGAGAAACTTTGAGAATATTTTATACATATATTTAAGTGTATACTATAAAATATTAGCGACCCCATATTGCTTGTTTTTCTTGGTACTATTTTTTCAAACGCGTTTTTCTGAAGACGACTTTTTTTTTAACTTGCGTACACGCTAGTTTGAAAAGTTTTCAACCAATCTATAATATAGAAGAGAGACATATAATAAAAGTAAATTCCAACCTCGTTTGATTTCAGATGAAAATTGCGGCTTCCAGAATGTACGGAAAATTCTGAGTCTGATTGTGACCTGCAATATGGGGTCGCTAATATTTTATAGTATATACTTAAATATATGTATTAAATATTCTCAAAGTTTCAATAAATTATATTCATTTTTTATACTATACAAAAATTCATGAGGATCATTGAGAAAACGCTGTCCTAACCCTATTTCCCCCCTTAATGTACATCATACTGGAATTAACGATACGGACAAGATGACGGGGAGACGATCAATCGTCGTAAAAAAAAAGACTGAAGCCAAAAGAGGTCGGGACTTTTGTTGGGGCATATAACTATTAATCTAAGTGCATATGTGCATAAATATTTCCAGCAAGTAACAGGGCGTCAGGTGTACGATTGAACGAGGTCAAATGATGCGCGTCAAACTCTTTTCGTTGATATACTTTCGAGACGCACCCGATCGACGCAATTGCCTCGGGGCCAAATATAGAAATATATTATTGTTATACTCGAGGGGCCCTGCCCCCCTTTGCGCTCCGCGCGCCGCCCCCGACTCTTGTACACGGCGACGACGGCCGCGGCGGCGATATATTTATATAATATATATAAATATATGACTCTATATGTATACGGTACATACGCGCTGTACTAGTCGAGTACATCTACGCCCGAAGGGAGAAACGATTCGCTTCCGTATCAAACGATACGTATAGGCTGGTTGTGAGCGCCCGTAATAGCGGACCCTTGGAAGGCCAATTATTCCGTCCGGTCCGTTAGAGCCCACTGTGGTACTCGCTGGCTGGCTGCTGTAAGATCATCTTGCCCAGAGCACAGCGTGGATGGAACGAGGAACGAGAGAGGAGAAACCCCGGTAGTAATAAAAACCGGGGGGAAGAGATCGATAAGCCTTGAGACTCGGGTTCTCCTCTTAGCTTTACTTCGCGTAAAACCATAGCGGTGAGCCATTTTTCACTACTCGGTTATTCTCTGGATTCTTCTCGACGCTACTGCGTGATCCCTTTTTCCTATCTACCTTCTGTCATCGCGCATTTTCCACGATTCCGTGAAATTCCCTTTTTCGCGTCTCATCCCTCGGCAAGAAGATTTCACAACGGACAATCTTTTATTACAACTGTACACGCGCGCGAGTAATGGAAATTTCAATGACGTTGCGTGTGTAACGGTAGTAGAGCGGTAGTGGTACGTCAAATATCCAAAGTGGGTGTACCTTAATAAAATTAATCCATCAGTTTTGTAATTTTTCGTTACAAAATTCCCAAAATTCAGGACCGGTTATTAAATATAATGTACAGGGTGAGGCACTAACTGTTGCCACGTAGAATAACTCCGAACGTACGATTGTAGTAGAAAATTTTTTGAAACAAAAGTTGCATGGGACAACGGGAGCTATCATATGGCGTTAGTTTTTTGTTGCTAGGTGAAGTCGCATCGGAGATTTCAAGGTCAACATTGTTTTTTTAGATAGAATGCTATGCTTTGGTACTTATTTTCTGGTAGCGGTTATCGAGACGAATCCAATGATGTTTTTTTTAATTAAAAAAAATTTTTTTTTGTTTAAAAAATTTTTTTCCCTCGCATATCGTGCAAAATTTGACCGTGTATTTACACGGTACATTGTAGGTTTGATGAAAACGCCGTATTTAGTAAATATTTACTATTAACGTACATTTACATTACATAGTATCGTACAATGTATTACATTGTATTGTGTCTCTTGTACGAGCCAACGATAGTAAGAATGGTAAGACCAGTATCATCGCATCAAGCGAATGTAAATGATGTCGTATTCTTAAATTTTTTTTAATATCATTGGATTCGTCTCGATAGCCCATATCAGAAAATAAGTACCAAAACATACCATTCTATCTAAAAAAACAAAGTTGACCTTGAAATCTCCGATGCGACTCCACCTAGCAACAAAAAACTAACGCCATGTGATAGCCCCCGTTGTCCCATGCAACTTGTGTTTCAAAAAATGTTCTACTACTATCGTACTTTTGGAGTTATTCTACGTGGCAACAGTTGGTGCCTCACCCTGTATATTTCGCGAAATCAATAGACCGATTAATTTCACTAAATAGAGTATACGAAATTTATTTTCATATACCAAGTTTGGATAACTAATATGTATAAAAGTCGTAAATTGACAATTCTTTTTTACAGTGTAGAGATTATTTAGTTAATCAAAAAGGTGTATCGAGTGTGTATAAGCATAGAGTTTTCGCTCCATTTTGACTCGATAGATCGGAGCGACGCTTTCCCGGATCGTTATCGAAGTCTATCGGAGGCTGAAAACCGTTGAATCGAGAAAAAAAAACTTCAACAACCACGCAATTGAGCGAAATGTGAGTAATCGCGTAAACGAGTTTTCACTCTCCTCCCTCCACGTGGATAATGGATAATGTTCGTTATTAATCCCCGCGCTAACGCCATATCGTTCGGGTCCACTCTTCGCGTCAGGTGGTTCCATTCCCGGCGTGCTGACCAAATTTATTGTTTACCTCGTCGAGAGTTTCACACGGTGCGGGTTTTGTATCAGAGCCGATTACATTAGGGTCAGTCCGAGCGTACACTCTGGCTCTCTCGAGTTATCCCCGGCTGCAGGGGTGGCTCTAGGAGCGGAGGGGGATGTGTTACTGGTTGAAACGATGGTACGGTATGGCGGTGCCGAATATAACGATGGGAGACCTCTGGCAGAGCGTTAATATCCCACAGCTCTCGAAACGTCGCTGGGTTCTGTTTCTAACGCCGGAGGACGCGCGCGTTACGGGCTTACTACACCATTTCTCCCGAGCATACCCCCGTGAGCACCCTCTGTCACTAAAACCGCTCTCCCTCGCACAGTCACCCCTAAATCCCGGTATAACTTTTCTCGACGATAGCGATACATCGGGATGTTGGCTATAGATAATGCATTCGTAATATATCGAGTTTTAGCTAGAAACGGTGCGTAATATCACTAGGATCCAGAGCCAGTAAGCGTGCGCCCTTTTTGTTTCCTAGGGATCAATATACGGATGAGTGAGGAGTACGTGACCGCGTAAAATTTGCCCGTGTCTCTTGCCGGACTATTAATTTCACTTTTTTCTAACTTCTCTCGCTGAATGGTTCGAGGAGGATAAACGAAAACCCCTTAATTGTCGAGTGAAAATAATGGCACACCACGCGAATTACCGGCGGAACGAAAAGTAGGATTAAAACGACTTTACATTCCAAATTACAGAATATACCAGATTCGATTGGCACTAGATTCTATTGAATAATGTGTTTTCCGTCGAATTAGTCATTGTCCTCGGTGCGAGGGCTACAATGCCATTCGCGAGGTGATGTCGCCGCGTTCCATGCAAACGAACGTAAATTTGATTGTGTCGCTCCAAACTAACTCCCCTTCTCTCTCTCTCTCTCTCTCTCTCTCTCTCTCTCTCTCTCTCTCTCTCTCTCTCTCTCTCTCTCTCTCATCAGAATAAAAGCAATGAAGTAGGCTTGACGCGCGGGTGCGCGGGCACAGACTGTCCAGGTTTTCGAGCGAGAGCTCTCCAGAGCTCTCCGTAGCCCGGGTTAATAGCCCGATTGATCGAACTTACTTTTCCATTTTCATTCCGGTTCGCGTCGCAACGTGGCTGACGCGCTGGTACAAGGGAAGAGTGGAGTATCGACGCCAAGGGGGTTGCGAAGCGCGCTGGAGGGGTCGGAATGGAAAATAATTGGTAAAATATACAGTAAGGACAATGCGTGTAACTCGACGGGGAAAACTCGTTTGGTTAGAATCGTTGATGTGTACGGCGCGGGTGGTCGAAAAATGTATGCGCGCCACTCGTAGGGCGACCCATTGTTCCCGACGAAACAGCTTCCGGCACCTCTGCTCCGCGCGGCCTCGTTTTATATTCGAAATTACAATTTTCACTTAATCGATCGAAGCTGATTAACTAAACGGAAAATAGAGCTCTACTCTATTTTTCTTTATTCACTCTCGCCCTTTCCGACGTTTTGTTTTTCTACCTCCTCTCATCGATTCAAATGATCTCTCCGCCATTTAGGGTTCTTCGGGAGTTGGATCCAAGAGCCATCAGCGTGATAGGGTGAATTTAGGCATCGAGAGGAACGAAAAGTGACTTCGGTCAAATTCGATTCATACGCGATGTTGCGTCGAAGAGAGGGGAAAACCTGCTAAACGTCACTGTAAACCGCCCTTATTTTTACGCAATGGCTGACTCATCGATTTCTCTCGGATATTCAATCATACGTGTATATATTGATAGAAAATAACGGTGTTCTATTTTCACTTCTTGTGAACTACTCGTGACGGAATACCACCGTTACGATACGATTATTATTCGCCCTTCTCGTCGCATTGGAAAACTGCAGCTGCAGCCGTGTTCTGTCTCTGTGTTCGAGATACGCCGCTCATCGGCCGGTGTGTGGCTCGTACACCCGCTCTATAACACCGTATCACGCGTTGTCCCTCTTCCTCTTTCTTGCTCTTTTCCTATATTTGTCTCACCGTTCATTCTCCGCGGGGTATCGATTATTCGTCTACGCGATGCTCGGTGCACGCACGCACAAGATTAATAGAACTAATCGAGAGGTTATGTACAGGAAAAGTACTATAAATATGGCCCCTGTATATTATGGTCGCGTGTCCCGGTAAAAACTTTATTGCAGCGGGTCTCTCTCTCTTTTTCTCTCATCTCTCTCGGTTACATTTCGATTATTCGTCCGAGCAATATTTTGGCTCTTGCGGGATGTTCTTCCTCTTTCTCTTCTGGCCGCACACTCTCGCAACTGCCTCTGCCAGCTGTCGTCAGCTTCGGTGTCGGATAATTTACTATGCCCTTTCGCCTCGTTCCCTTTGCCGCCCCCTCTCCGTTTCTCCCGTTCTTTCAATTCTCTCGCGCCTTATATTTCACCCTCCGTACACCCTCCTTGTACTCCGATAGATATTCTCGCGTGCTAGCCTCCCTCTTCCCTCAAAACTTATCGGCCGGAAGTCCGATGACGTGTTTGTGCACTTAAAACGAATACGCCGATGTTATTGCCGATGGCAACGTTGAAAAATAATAATAATAATAATAATAAATAATGAGAGGAGGAAAACGATTGAAGCAAATTTCGTATTAAAAAGAGGCGCGGTCCGAGCTTCGAGCTCATAATACGTATATGCATACGGATACAACGTACCGTATATACTCGTAGATATAGAGTATTCCGCGTACGGTTGAACGACTTTTTGTCATCGATGCTTTTATTGGAATATTTCGTTTTTAATTTCAACGATTTTTACGAAATTGACTCGGTACGGTTTTTCTGATTTTTCTTTGAGTACAAAGTAGAGCATACCTTTCGGAATAAATGAACTTTTAAATGGTTAACTTCACCTCCTGGGGGGGGGGGGGGGGGGGGGGGTGCATTTGTTCTGATATAATTTATTTGAAAAAAAAAAAAAAAAAAATCATTCGACATGTATTTTACTCCGTATTTGTGTCTGGTGTATAGTACTCAAGTATATTCCGCGGTTATCACGATACTCCGAGCGAGACTCGACCGGAAGGTAAAAGTTTTTCGTCGCGCTCGTGCGCGAACCCAGCAGATGCACCCTCTTACTTAGAGAGAGAGCCCTCTGTTCGCCCGGCTGTTAAAATATATATAAAATACCAGCGCACGCATACACCACTCGGCAAGGAGAGACGACTGTTTGCCATTGTCGAGGGTGCATATGTGTGCGTGTGTGTGTCTCGTCGATCGAATCGTAAATTCACCAAAGACCCTTTCGCTCGCGCGTTTTACCTCCGATATATTTTATAGTTACGCTTATACGTGTATATATATATATATATATATTAGAGTGGGTTAAATAAAATGACTAATTTTTTTTTCCTCGATATAATAAGAAATGTATTGTTTGGCATCTCAAAAAAGCCCTCTGCAAGTATGAGCCCTTCATATTTAAATTAAGTGGTCCCTCATCGCGAATTTTCATTTTCCCATTTAAATAACATGGAAACATTTTTTTTTTAACTTTGGAATTTTATTAGACTTAAACCGTTGATGTTAGGAAAGTCTTTTAGCACATTTTTGTAGAACATTTGATGCTCTACAAAAAAGCTCTCTTGTGTCTAATCGATAAAAGTAACCGTACAAAAAATAATCGGTGAAAATTACCTCTGGATGCTCTCATATTTGTTTGAAAACAATTAGTAATATATTAGTAGTATATTAGTATATTAGTAATATATTAGTAGTATATATTAATAGTATATTTATTCATATTGATAACTAAGATTTTAAAAATTTGAAATTTATGTACTAATAAACGAGATAAGTAGAATCCAGAGCTAATTATCCCCGATTATTTTTTGGACGGTTACTTTTATCGATTAGCCACAAGAGAGCTTTTTTGTAGATCATCAAATGTTCTACAAAAATGTGCTAAAAGACTCTCCTAACATCAACGGCTTAAGTCTAATAAAATTCCGAAGTAAAAAAAAAAAATTTTCCGTGTTATTTAAATGGGAAATGGAAATTCGCGATGAGGGACCTCTTAATTTGAATGTAAAGGGCTCATACTTGCAGAGGGTTTTTTTAAGATGCGAAACAATACATTTTTCATTACATCGAGGAAAAAACAATTAGTCATTTCATTTTACCCACCCTAATATATATATCATTGAGTATAGCTCGATTAGCATGGTAATTGGTTTGAAAATATAACAATGCCACGGATAATGAAAACGTGAATGCGTAGACGTAAAAAAATACCATTATATTTTTAACAAACGTATTAAATTACTTTTGTATTTTATTCGCGCGAGTTCAACAGTTATGTCGAATTATTTGTTTTACATCGCGTGCGATCAATTTTAAGCCACAAATATGACCTTCTTCCGAAACGAAATTCAATAAAAATCCTTTTTACCCGATAAGCCAATGTGCGAGTGAATTGATAACCACACGATGATCGGAGTGCCGAGAGTACACTTTTGTCATCAGACGAGAGTTTTGCGGTGTGTGTACCGCGCGGTTACTGTGCCGGCGGACATACTGTTGGAAATTTCACGTACTCTCTCTCTCTCTCTCTCTCTCTCTCTCTCTCTCTCTCTCTCTCGGAGCAGATGTTGCGTAAACTTCTTTTCCGTGCGATTCCTCGATTTCCGGTACCGCGGAAGCAAAGCCAGATGGCAGTGAATCCTGTTCATTGTTGGAGCTACCACATACCTACTCGTATATACTCTCTTCGCGGTACCTCTATACGGCACATAGAGCGTTTATAAACACCACATATATCAATGCCCTAACGCCAAAAGCGGCGTGCAAGTATGCGCTAATGCACACTCGACAAGCCCTTCTTTTTTTTCAATTTCATCCACTGAATCGTGGATTAAAGTTCCGGAGTTGTGTACCCGCAAGTTCGCTCTCCTATTCTCCGGCCCAATATCTTTCGTCCGATGGACAAAAGAACTTTCTCGTCCCGCGCTACGATTCCATTATCGTCGCGAAACGATCAAATTGTCTCGCATCGGTGTTCGCCGAGCAAAATTCATTTACCCCAATCAAAAATATTGTGCTTATTTAACATTGGATATTGCCGTACCCAATGGCTTGGATCAAGGCTAGCTCAATAAGAAATATGATTTTTTTTTTTTCAGTATGTGTGATCCGATTGAAAGCACTCATTCACCGCAAATTGTACGTACAGGTATATATGATCGAAGTGTAACGCAAATACAATCTCGTATCACACAATACACCACCCATAATGGTCCCGCAGGTCCTCCTCGACAATGAGTTGGTTTTATACTCTCCCGCGACTATGCTGCTCACACAGGCATATACATAAAACACATTGTATAATACGACTGTGTTATATATATATATATATGTATATGTGTGTGTTATAAGGGGAATAAAATGCCGTGGCCGGCGTCGCGTGTCAAGTCAATGACAGCCGAGTCACGATGGATAATGACCGCGCTTCGATCTTGCTCCCTCTGGCACTGTTAAACGCTCCGTAACCGATATTAATGTTACATATGGCACACACACTCAGCGATTTAATAGATTATATATATATGATATTTCATACGAATCCTCGCCCTTCGTTCACAAAATATTATTATATCGTTATTATACCGTTGATATATTCTCGTGAATGAATTGAACGAGGTGAATGGTGTACGAAATGACTGTTGTGCGGGCAAACAGAATCGAACGCGAACTCGATTTATACTTCGTACAATATAAACCTATATACGCGTACTTTATTCATCTCGAGAGAAGATACGCGAAACGTAGAGCCGGTCGATGAAAAAGAAGAAGAATCGTATATTTACATCTGTTCTTTATCGTCGTTGGCTCTCACGAGTCGAAGCGGAGATAGAAAAAGAGAGAGAGAAATGGATAAGTGAAATGAGAGAGTGGAGTGCGGTTGTTAGAGCCCATGAATGAGGTATTAAAATCAAATGAGCGTCTCTCCTCGTTTACGAGACGTTTTTTTTTTATTGTAAGCGCCACGACAGAGAAGCGCGCGGGATATAATCTATTCCTCCTTCTACAATGCAGCTACCACTCGCGGGACCAGACGAGAGAGATAGAGAGAGCGAAAGAGGCCCAGGATCGATCCCGCAGCATGGTCCTCCTTCCTTTCTCCTTCTCCTTCTCCTCGTATACATATATATATTTATTATATATTATACTCCCTGCGACAGACTTAAGACGCAATAGTAGTAGTTCCAGAAGTGTAGTACTAGGTGGCAGAGTACTCACGTTATACCCGAGCTTTTCTCCTCCTCCTCTTTACCTCTCTCTCTTTCTCATCGTCTGTGAGAGGAGTTTGCCAACAAGAACGAGATCCTCTTTTCATCCCCTCGTCTCCCTTACTCGGCTCTCTCTCTCTCTCTCTCTCTCTCTCTCTCTCTCTCTCTCTCTCTCTCTCTCTCTCTCTCTCTCTCTCTCTCTCTCTCTCTCTCTCCCCCTCCCTCTCTCTCTCTTGGGAGTTCTCCCGCTGAAAGTGTCACCCTCTATGCTCCATAGCTATGGTTCATATAAATAATTTTCTTTAATTATCATTGTTTTTTTTTTTACACGATTGTAGTAGTGTAGTATATACATATGATACATATGAAGTATCATATACATATACAGTTGAATGGACTGTCTTTCGGTTGCTAAGATAATTTGTTTGATTGATTGGAGCGGAGAGTTTTGGATTAAACGTTGTGAAGTAAAGACGTACTTTTAATCAATCCATTTTGTGTTTTATTAAGTAAGAAGCCATCCTCTTACACGATTAACATATAATCAAAACGATTATAATAAAATTGTCGCTTTTACCAGACCTCCATATCAATTACCAATCTCTTTTATTCCTGCTTTAAAAAGTTTTCGAATATAGAACAAGGACATAAGAAATTTTCATAAAATCCAAATTAAAACGGAAAACTTTTGCGTCGAATTTTGCAATAATTCAACCGGGGTATACCGTGCAGTGGCAATGCATGCAATCTATTAAAACTTCTCGGCCGTAACAAAAAATAGAATATTCAAAAGGGGTAAATATTAACTTTTTATACGATGCGAACGAGAGAAAGAGAGAGAGAGTGTGAGAGGGAAATGCAGGTCACTCGACCATGCATTTTACAGTGCGGTGAGCTCGACAGGCATTTTTATTTTATATTTTATATTTTCCGCGTGTGTGTTTTCATCGGTCTCGTCCGTCGGTACGCGTTGAAAATTCACGCGAAGCATCCGCACGTAATGTGACTCGGGTACGCATCGGGTACGCATTGGTACGCGTATCGATAATTTATCCCGGTAGGGTGTAATAGGAACCCCAAATTGTTTTAACTTTTTTTCAGACTCTCTTTGGATGCACGTCTCGTTTGTGTCATTTTAGTTTTTTTTATCGAAAGGTGAGCCCTTTTTGGCCCATTGAACGAGCGACATTAGCCGAGAAAACAGAGGAGTGGGCGTTAAAGAAATATATGAAAATAATATATCGTGACTCGCAAAATGCCTTTGTATTACTTTCACGAACCAGATATTTTTTTCCCACGTTTCATTCCGCGCTGTACTCTTCTCAATGTATTCGCGCTGCGAACGATAAACGATGTATTAAAAATGGCCGTACCGCACACGGGCTCTCGATTATATGCGAGACCAGAACGCGAAGATCGCCGAAGCACGATGTTCGTAATTTTTCCTCGCCAATACAGTTGTACGGGCCGTCGGGTATAGTGGTCGATCTTCGAATATCTTTCGTGGAATTTTAGTTGATTGTTCTAGCCTTTTTCATCCCTCTCGATCGCTCTTACGTTTCACCACTTTTTTTAAATCGCCGTGTCGTTGGCTTCGTCGAGCGAAACGAGGCCACTCTCGTATCTGGACCCATCGAACCCCGCGATCCTCGAAGGAGAATAAAGACGATTTTTTTTATCGGTATTCTTCTCTCTCACTCTTTCGTTCGCTATCGAGAGGGGTACTCGCCAGAATTTGAGTATTCTCATTTACGGAAAATCCTCGAGATCATCGTCCCTCTTCCCCCCCCCCCCCCCTCTCTCTCTCGATTCATCAAGCATCCTAATTTCAATATTGGGCTACATTCTATTTATTATCCTAGGAATCAGTCATTACACAGTTTGTGTGTATACATATTCCGATCGAAGGGTCGATAAAAACAAAAATCACT
>OY253744.1:429299-466745 GCA_958009045.1 Oxytorus armatus
AAAAATATACTTGACGAATGAAATGACGTAAGTTTACGTTCTTCAACCTCTCCCATAATATCCGAAAAGTTTCGCGGGTCGCGAAAACGCATCGGTGATGCGTGTGCCAACCGTTTGAGACGAACTTGAACGGTTCGAGATCTTTCATTGCCGTTTATAGACATTTTAACCGACGCTTTTAGTCAAGCCGAAGGATAATAAAGCGGTAAACGTTCTCGGGAAGGATACACTCGAATAGAGTTACACGCTCCAGCACCAGAACTATAACAGACCTACGGTATATTTTATTTATCGCTGTTGGCTGCCGACGGCAGTAAGCGTACCTCCTACAACCGGTGGGGGGATGCGATATTAAAATCCCGAAGAAGGAGGAAGAGGCTAAAAAGTATTAACATCGCGATGGACGTCTCTCGGACGCGGAAAATACAACGTCTTAGAAAAGCTGCGTGAACCAGAAAATCGAGGAAATGAGGATGGCGGGAGAGGGTGTCGTACGGAGTGATCGGCAGGGATGAGCGGAAGAGTCGAGAGTTTATATACAACTCGTCGTGGTAATGCCTTCCTGGCTGTCGTCAAAGCCGATAACGTTTTCCTTCTCTTCTCCGTGAACGTTCTCTCGCTCTTTCTCCGTCCTTTTTACACGCGCGGCGAGTTGAACGAGGGCCGAGGAAGCTCAGCCCGTATAACCGGCAACGCGAGGCGTCACAACTCTCGTCGTTGTACCTTTTGCCCCTCGGAGATCCTTCGCTTTCCGCGCGCAACCCTCCTCGAAACTCTCGCGTTCCATTGCCATCAACTAGACTGTGACGCACACGGTCTATAAAACAATATACGCACGCGGGTATACATATGACGGCGAGGTATCTCGCCACGCTCCGGGGAATCTTAAATCTTGCCTCTCCCTGTTTTGTTCCCGCATCAACGAGAAATGGTCGTCGTTGTTCCTCGTAACAGAGAGAAAAACAAGGAAGCTAAGCCTTCCGCTCGTCTCTCTGTCGTTTCGTTGTGTCGGCAAACTCGATGACGTTCTCGATTTTACCACAGCCATCTTTTGTTGCTCTCGCGTCTTTGCTCAATTTGGCGCGTTCAAAATATTCCACACGTCACGTTCTCCCCGTCGACTCTTTATCAAATATTATTTGGCCGCATAGACGCCAGTTTCTCCATCGCGAGACATTCGACCGATGGTATTACGTGCCACGTGATCTTTTTCCCCGAGACGACTAAACCGATATCCGCGGTATACACGGGTCTACGCTGCGTACGCCGCAGAGAGGATGAAATATCGCGAGAGGAATAGAGAGAAAATTCGTCGTGGCGAAGAGAAAGTTGGGTGTGTGCGTACACATACGCGTAACGAAGAAGCAGATCGAGGAGCGAGAGTTCGAAACGACACGTCGGAGGGCGTCAATCCGCACCAAGACGAATTTATTGGCACGCGATCGAAAAGTCGGCGTGGGTCTATATACACGTGTATATATATATGTTCGAGCCTTCAACTCCCGCAGGAGTTACGTTGCTCTTTCAACCCTCGATATATCGGAAAGAGAGATAGCGAGAGGACCGGTTCGGCTCTTTCTCTCTCAACGGGGGTTGAGAAAAAGAGCAGAACTTCAATGTACTCGTACATAGCTCATGCTGTTCTTAAAGAGCGGTCTATCGTGCACTACCATATATATCGAACGGAGAACCGCATATGGAGGGTCGGAGGCGCGTGCCCCCGCCCCGTACCGTTACTACCGCCGTACAGTCGTGCAGACCGTATTACACGATGAAACACAGACGCCGGGCGCGTCGCGGCCGTCAATCTACCCGACAAAAGCGATTACCGAATCGTCGCTAATGTCATTTGCCCCGGTACGAGTTGAAGTAAAACGAAGGGGGATAGACAGGAGCGGCCACGAGCATGCGCACCACGTCCCCGGAGAACAATACGATCGTTCATCCGTGACTAACGGATCGCGGACTTTTGTGTACCACAGCGGGACGGTAGTGTTACCGACAGTTTTTTTTTGTCTTTTTTTTCTCGCTACTCAGCCTCTGTCCCGCGTATTTTTTGGAAAGTAAAAATGGTTCATTTCGTTCCCCCTTCTTCTCCATTTGAAAATTGAAATTTTTCGTTTTTTAACGAAAACTTTGCATTATTCGCAACCAGGATTCGTAACCGGGAAATTTTCGATCACCAAAAAATCTATAAAAATTAATATTCTCAATTTCTCCCGCAGTTCTTTCGGTACGTTTCTTTGGTAACTTTTGAGAACGGCTTAAGAACGTACCGACGTGTAGGATAAATATACGACCAGACGTCTTCTCGATCATCGTATTGAATATAAAACAAAAGAGCCCGTGAGAGGGCACGCGCCGATCCGAGAGCACACACATTTTCGTCCAACAGCTGTCGCGAGATATAACGATATAAATGCGATAAAAATGAAAGTCACCGGGTCAGTTTGCTTATACGGGAAAATATAATTACATATGCGTTCAGCTGCCATACAAGGCGCGTCCGTGTTCGGTGACCGCGAATATTTATTTAAGGTAGTAGTCTGATAACTCAAGCCGATTTTCATGTCTTTTTTGAATGGCGTTTTTTTGTAGGAAAATAACAATGAATCGTTTTGGATATTTAGGATGTTTTTATTTACATATTAAAGATACAAAAAAAAAATTTTTTGAACAAACTTAACAGTTTATTATTATTATTATTATTATTGATCGAAGTTGGCACCTCGAAAAAAAAGCGCGTGGGTGGCCCCGGTGATTTTGGCTCTTGATGTTATCTGAAATAAAAAATTCTTGATAATTCTTAATCTATAGACATGTCGTTCTGGTCGGAACTACTGAAGTTAAATTTCATGGATAAATAACAAAATGGCGGTCTTTGGGAAAAAAAATTTCAGATTTCCGAAATATCAAGAATTTTTTATTTCAGATAACATCAAGAGCCAAAATCACCGGGGCCACCCACGGGCTTTTTTTTCGAGGTGCCAACTTCGATCAATAATAATAATAATAATAATAAACTATTAAATTTTTTCAAAAACATTTTTTTTTCTATCTTTAACATGTAAATAAAAATATCCAAAACGATCCATTTTTATTTTCCTACAAAAAAACGCCCTCCAAAAAAGACATGAAAATCGGCTCAAGTTACCAGACTACTACCTTAAGTAACTTAAATAAGAATCTTCTTTTATCGCGCGGTTTAAATCTATAGTCGATCGGAAAACTTTTCCACCGATTACGAATCACAACAAATTTTTGTCGGAAGCACAGAAATTGAATGTGAAAATGTGGAAAAAAATATTGACAGTTTCTTTTTTGTTTTATGAAAATGCCAGGGTATAGTCTGAGCTGCAACAATCTGTACCTAATATATAGGGTAGACCGGGCCAAAATGGCGCCCTGTAAAATGTTTGAAATTGAAGAATTATAATTACAATGGGAAACAGAAACATACGCAATTAGAATCCTAACGCCAAAGCTCCGGTCATTGAACTTTCTTTTTTTTCGAAAATTTCAAGTGACCGAAGAAAGAGTTAGAAACACGGTTTCTCCCCTCTTCGGGGGTCATTCTCAATGAGATTGGACATCGTTCGAAGGTTACTCGCCGCTATCGTAAATTCACATTCGATCGAAAGCCGCCACCAGCGAAAGGTCCGTCGATATTGGAGAAACGGACTGATTTTCAGACGGATTTGCCCTGGGCAATTTTTTTTTCCGCACCCGATATGGAACCGGTGAAAATGTTATTTTTGAATGACAAGCATCGCTATTCGCAAGGTTCCACCAGCGTTATTTCTGTGGGGCAGGGGGGGAGGGGGCTTCTTACTCCGGTCTACCCTATGTATTCTTATAATACCCTCTACGGCTGCTTCCATATATTTTTCGACGTCAGATCGTAATTTCGGTGTGATATAGTGTTACCGCGCGATAACGTTTCGCGTAATATACGGGATATGTGTGGAATAGGGCGAGGAAGAAAATAAGACACGGTATATACGTTGGTACCCGGGGATAAGAGGGACTGTATATCACGCACGGGGAAGAAGTTTTTTGCCGCGTATCACGCACGCATTCACCGGACACGATATAAATAAGCTACGATATAAGCCCTCGGTGGTTATGTCAGCTGTTAACAAACAAAAGGTCGTAACGAAACCGAGTTTAATATACCGAAAATTATGTCTTTTATCTTGTGAAAACAATAGATATATGTATATATGCATATAATATGATATACGGGGCTTTCCATCTCAGATCATGAAAATTACCCTCGTGTATAATTAGAATTAATTACAATTATACCCGGAGTAATTTTAATTGAAACGAAATTTAATTACACGACTAATTTTGCCGGCCAACTTTGGCATGCGTGCGTATGTAAATATATATAGCGATGGCGATGAAGAGAAGGTGCAGAACGACGTGTGCGTGACTGCTGACGTCATATCCGGCGGGGATGCGAGCGAGGGTAAACGCTCACGCCATACAAGGTATATGTACACAAGCTGTACCCTTTTTCAAGATACAACCGAAGAGATGGCCGGACGGGTGGAAGGATGAAGATAAAAAAAAAGAAAAAGTAATGAAATACAAAAAAAAAAGTCGCTCCCGCTGTTTCACTCGGCCCTTCTCTCGTCCCACGATTTGTCTCGCCTCTTTTATCGCCGAGTTTCATTCCGGAGAGACTCGCTATTACCGATAGCGCCCTGTATGCTTGTAAATTCCACATTTTTTGTATGCGTGTTTTATGCATCACGCGTAATTCGAATACGCACCCACAGTGTAATGATATCGTTGCCGTAACGTACATAAGAATTAAGATTGCGGGAGATGTACGGTTTTCCTCTCTTCTCTCTTTCTTCGCGTTCCGCGTATGATCCCAGAAGAAGGAGAATTCAGCAGCGGACGATAATTAGCCCTCTTTTGCTATGAGCATACGCATTTGGGATATATAGCGCTAAATCTTGACTGTCGCCCGCGGGAGATAAAGCCAACCAATTATTTCAGTCTCCGGGTTCCTGTTACATGTGTTCGCGGAGGTTAATACGTAGCGGTGAGTGCATTTCTGCAAGAGAGAGAGAGAGAGAGAGAGAGAGAGAGAGTGAGAAGGAAGGAACACGAGAGGCATAATTGCCCCGCGGGGCCTCATAATTTATCGATACACGTATCCTCTATGTATATGTTTATACATACAACCTTCCTCGTCTCTCTCTCTCTCTTCATCGTGTGTTCCGTCTCGTACGTTATTCCCTGTCCCCTGTGTACCACCTCTCCTACAGGGATGGAGATGGAATCAATGGAAAAAAAATACATTTGCACAATTTTTTCACTTTCTCAATATCATTTCTTACTTTTCGCTCGAAGAGCGATACTAAAGTCTGAAGGAAATTTCTTTACCTCTTCGGAAGCTCGGAAGGACGATTTTATTTTTATTTTAATAAACCGTTCGTTGCAATAACGAAGAAAAACTAAAATAGAAATATCCATTTCGTTCGTTAGCGAGTTACCGAAAATTACCCTCAACCCTATTCGCCCTCTGCGTCCCCGTGAAAAACTAATCACAAAAATGTAAGCGTCGCCTGGATGCGTATTAAAAATAAGAGCCGTTCTCTCTGTCGTCAGAGCTTACAACCCCGCGATTCCGCAGATGCGATCCTGGGTTTCTTTCTTTTTTCTCCCGTTTCTTCGGACCGTCGGAGCCCCCGAGGGTACGATCAATTTGATCGGAATCTAAACGCGTAAATACCGTACACGGGTACGACGCGCTATACGCGTTAATGTACCAGGCACCACTGGCGGTCCTCTTTCTTCCCCCCTTCTTGCGTTAATTAAGGTTAGTAGAAGAAAGATCGTTATCATTTTTGGATTTCTCGGCGTGCAATACACGAGAGAGGCAAGAATAAAAGAGAGGAGGAGACGTTACGAAGGCTGAGCAAGACGGTTGCAGGCGGGAAAGGGGACAAAGATTATTGTCAAGTGTCCTTGTTTCCGAGATACAAAAGAATATGATATCCGTCGTTTTAAGCAGGAAATATCGTGAATTACGCCCTTGTTCCTTTCAACAATCGATGTAACAGGGAGTATGTACTTCGCCACCGAGAATTGTCTCTAATTATCCGGAATTGTCTCGAATTAAGCGAAGACGAATTCTTCTCATGTGCCACGGACCATGTGAATAACCGGAGAAACTGCCTATCCTCCCCGGCGGGTTATATAATTGAAATTTGTGTCCTCTTCTCTCGCAATAGTAAGAAGCGATATTTACGGCGGAAGCATCTCGCGGGGAAGCGTTTGCAAACAAAAAATTCGAACCACCGTAACGCGTGTTTGCGTGCCTCCGCCGCTGGGAATCGCAGCGGTCGAGAATTGGAATGTTTTTTTTACCAAGACGAGAGAGCATGGCATCTTTGAGTCCGAAGGGGCGCGTGAGACAGAGAGAGAGGTAATTGATATGGCCAAAGGGTAGAGATTCCCTCTTTTTTTTTTATATTTAAGCGATGCCAGGAGACTTTTGATGCGTCCACGCCAGACCGCGGCGTCGGTTTCTTTAATATCGCGCAGGTGGATCAACCGGAGGGTTTGCTAGATTTTTCTTTTATTCGCTTTTTCATTGTTTCATTCCTTCTATTCCGCCGATGATTACTACATACTCTGTTATTATCGTTATATCTCGTTCGCCGAGAGTCAGAAGAGAGAGAACAAAAAAATTGCGGATTAAAAAAAGTATATACGAGGTCTGTTCAAAAAGTATCGCGAATTTTGAATTTCCGCGGGCTACGTATATTCGATTTTTGATTTTTTTGTGGCGTTAGGTTGGTACTCGTGTCTCTCACTTATGCTGAAAAAATCGGCCATTTTGAATGTTTAGTTAATTGTTGACAGCTGTTTTGGTTAGACGCGTTTTGGCTTGTCTTCGATTTTTGCCTATTCCAAAAAAGCAGCTTCCATTGCGATGATTGAGCTTTGGTTTCCACGTCATAACCATAAACCCATTATTCGTCACCAGTTATGACCCTCTGGAGCAAATTTCGGTCGTCGCGGACCGAGTCCAACAGCTCCTTAGCAACGTTAACGCGACACTGTTTTTCTTCGATATTGAGCAATTTTGACACGAATTTCGCGGCGACCCGTCTCATGCCCAAATCATTGATAAAAATCGAATAGCACGAGCCAATCGATATGTTTAGTTCCTCAGCAACTTCTCTAACGGTGATTCGACGATTGGCCAATATTATTTTCTTCGCTTCATCAATGTTTTCGTCCGTTGTTGATGTGCTCGGGCGTCCGAAACGCATTTCGTTGTTCGCATCTTCTCGGCCCTCTGAGAACATTTTGTACCACTGATAAACGTTGCTCTGGTCCAAGGTAGCTTCACCATATGCCACAGTCAACATTCGGAATGCGTCCGTGCACTTAATTTTGTTATTCACACAAAATTTTATACAGATTCTTTGATCCATTTTTTGGAATAGGCAAAAATCGAAGACAAGCCAAAACACGATTTTTTCAGCATAAGTGAGGGACACGAGTACCAACCTAACGCCACAAAAAAAATCGAAAATCGAATATACGTAGTCCGCGGAAATTCAAAATTAACGATACTTTTTTAACAGACCTCGCACACACACGTGTATATTTTTTTTTGTTAAATTCAACAGAATTTGATAGATATCTTCGAACGATTCTGTACTGTACGTGAAAATTTAAAAGAAAATAATTCATACCAACAATTAATACAACAGGATAACGAAAGCGCATATATTTACGCGAAACGAATTGTGAAAGGCATAAAATTTGATATCGATGAAAAACGCGAGAGCGTCACCGATTTTCGAACGAAATTATAACGGATATAGATGAACGGGTTAACGCCGCTTCTGCCAGTACTCCGATTCGCGCGGGCGGAAGGTCTGGAATTCAACAATCTCCACACCCTCTCTCACTTTTGTCCTGGCCCCCGATTTTGCACACACACACACACACACACACACACACCCGCCATGTACCATCGTTTGAACTCCACGCTCACTTCATTCCTCCAAACCCCCTCGACGATACTCGATCCGGAAATTACCTGCCATATTATCATATACGAGGGTCAAACCTGATGCTCCGAGGGTTTCGCGTTTACCACACGGGCGTATATACATATATCGATTGCTCAATGTCAAGATGACCTATTATTCGTGTTTAGAGGTCGACAGAAGCGCCGTTTTAACATTGGGCGATGGAATATATCGCTGAAAACACGTAACCCTCTCGAAAAACTCGTTTCCGCCCTCGTACACACAGCCACCAACACGCGCGTTCCCGTATCTCTGAACCCGACTAGACGGAACGCAAATCGATAGATGCCACATGAGAATTTCCGTGGCCACCAATGAGAGAAGAGAATCATATGTACGGTGTATAGAAAATAAAATAGTTTTTTTTTTCTGCCGCACTTTAGCGCAGTTGCAATGGAGTACAGCAACGAATGCATTTTCCAGAATCCTTTTGGCGGTTTCATAATAAATAAGACGAGTTCCCGAAAGATCGTGGTTGTTGGGAGAACGAGTGTGTTCCGATCCAGAGAAAACATGGTTTGCTCGCTTCGTGAACAGCCTTCTGCCGCCGGTGGTGTAGTCTCGAGAGCGAAATGAGAGAGGGAGAACGAGAGAAAGAGACTTTGCGCACGAGAGTTATCGATATCATAACTCGACCCAAGTCTCTCTCGGATGGGGTTCTCGCCCAGCTACACACTCCACCGAGTCCTCGTTCTCTTTCTGGGTTACTTTTCTTTCTTTTTTATTTTTTTACTACCTTTTACATTCTCTTCCATCTCTCCCCGCTTCCACTTCTTCGTCGTTGCGATATCCTTTTCTTTCTCGTCTCGTTTTCTTTTCTCTCCGTACGTTCTCTCTGGTCTCGGTCTTCGTCGGATCTCTCGCTTCTGTATATATTGTAGCTGGTACGGCTGAAAAAAAGGCCCATAATGGCCTCTCTCCTCCTCGCGGGCGCGGCCTTACCAACTTTTTTATTTATCGGCCAGTGAACACAAATCCCCTGTAAAAATGCCTGTTTCCCTTCCACTATTACCGCGCCCGTGTTCGTTCCTTTTTCTCGAGCCAGATATACCTTCCAGCCCGGTAGTTTCAGCCTTTTCACCCCTTTAACCGCTTCCACATCTTTTCTGCCCTGATAACTCTCACTCTCTCACTCTCTCTCTCTGTCTCGAGCTCACTTTCCTATCTCGATGTCTGGATGCATGTGGTCCTTCTCTTCTTCCTCTTCTTCTTCATCACCTTTTTCTTTTTCTAGTTCACGGAAACAAGTATGGTCCCACATCTTTATCTACCGTCTCCCGGAGCTGGCTCCTTGCCTCGCGCCGGGAGAGCAACTATTACATTGGCTGTTTCTTTTCCTACCTGATGTACATTATCCGCCTTTTCCTCGTTCTATCTCAAACCCCCGTGTGTGCGTACAACGGATCCTTCGGCGACTCAAGGAAGATTGGCCCTGGTGCATATATACACAGACCCGCGTCCCCTTCGTTGAAACTAATTGCCCCGTTCCATACTGTCTCTCGAATGTTGACCTACGGCTAGCACACAACTCTCTCTTTGCCTTCTCTCTCTCGCCGAGTTTCTCGCTCGCTCGCTCCCTTGCCCTCTCGAATTGTTCTGGTTTCTACAGATAGGGGCTATCGTACACCGCGTATATGTCGACTATATATATATATATACAATAGCCCGCTTTATTACATAACTGGTCCATATACCTATACGTACCAACCCTACCAAGTTCGTTCCTGTATAGTACATAACAAACGGAGCCTCTGGTTACAAATGATGCCTCCCATTTATGTGGGCAATATACAGGGTAGACCAGGGTAAAACGACCCGGTCCAAAAATATCAAAGAAAAAAAATTAAAAAATTGAACATTTTTTTGAAATTAAACAGTTATCATTATAATGTGCGGAAATATAAACAATCAGGGCGCCAACGTCAAAGCTGCGATCATTGAAACTTTTCCTTTCTCGAAAATGTCAAGACAGCGAAGAAAAAAAAGTTAGAAACGAGTGTTCGAATGTCAATTGACGCTGTCGTGAATTTACGTTCGAACGAAAGGGAGAGGGTGTTTTTCCCCTGATTTTTCTTTTCCTCGGACACGGTCGGATAAGCAATGGTTTTACACTATTGACATCGTTCTAGCAGCGTTAATTATATCGGGGTACAACAGATATTTTAAGGGGGCAAGAGGCAAACGAGATGGAGCTTCCTCGAGAGAAAAGCTGCTACTCGCCGCTATGGTATATAGTCTGAAAAGAAAGAGAGAGAGAGAGAGAGAGAGAGCGCGAGAGAGAAAGAGACAAAGACAAAGAGTGCGCACGACTTTACTAGCTTTAGTTTGCGCTACTCGCACTAAATGCAACTGAATTTATGGCACCTCGTTAGTCTCGCTTTTTTCAACTTTGAAAAAGATACTCTCGTCTTATCCCATTCACCGATAAATCTGTGAAATTTCTACGGTTATATGCTTTTGTAAAATACACAATTATTCGTGACGCCTTCGTTAGTAGTTTCATTGGGTGAGAAATATGATTTTTTTTGTGGCTTTCCTGATCAGCGACAAAAAATTTTTTTAGAACGTTCTACAATCATATCCAATCCAAAATTTCCTGCTGACTACGATTCACATCTAGGTTTTTGTTGGAAACTCACAAAGTTTATGTATAAAGGTATATGCGCTATAAAATATTGTTGATTGTTACTCGTAAATGGGTAGGGAATGAGGAAGGATGAAGTGAAATGAAATTTATCTCCCGGAGCTGCGTCTGTACCGCGAGTAAACAACCACTATATATACATACGAGACCTTTTAATATCACTTCTTTCCGGCTTCTTAAGCACAATTATATTGATCCTAATAACTCAGTGTCTACTGTGAGTACAGACGGAAAGCCAGAGAGACAGAGAGAGAGAGATAGAGAAATAAAGATTTTCCTCGAGTATCTTACTTTACTCCCCCCCCCCCCCCCTCTGCTTCGAGTTCTTCGTCTCGACCATACGAAATCCTACTCGCTCACTGCACGGAACAGAAGATAGAACACGAGAGAAAGCGATCGCATATATATATAGCCTTTATGCAAAGACTCTTCTTCCAGACGAAAGAAACGATTCCTTCGTTCCATCTAAGAAACGCGTTTGAAATGTAAGGACTCGACGAGGAATCTTTAATGGACGAAGAAGAAAATGAAGAAGCGGAAAATGGAGTCTTGACGATTGCATGGAGAAAGAGCAAGGGAAAAACGAGAGGAAGGTGCACAAGTACAAATAATGATAGAAAGTAAAGGGGAAAAAAAGGAAGAACTCTTCCAAAGAAAGCCAGTGAACTCGGGATAAGCACAAGAATTTCGTGGATTTTATCAGAAGCTCTCTAGAGAACAAGAGCCCACGGGAAGAGAGAGAGAGAGAGCAAGCACCAGAGCGTAAAACGGCGGGTACGGTGCGAGTAGTCGATATCAATTTTGTATATCACCGGAAAACTCCGAGGACGGTGGGACTTTCGAATATTTCGGGAGTGGAGGGGGCTCACTACTGCACAGCGCGAGAAAGAACGGTGCCGCGCATCCACGAAAATTCATTTCCACATTCCACTAGTCCGCGGTACGTAAAGCGGGAAAGAGAAAGAAATATGGAGTGGACCACTCTTATTGCATTTAGAAGCCCCTGGCTGTCCTCTCGGATAAGCCGCGGAACGGTGCAACATGATTGCAAAAAACAGCTTTATTAAAAGTTTAAATTATTCAGCGTGAGAGTGCACGAGTTTTTACCAATGCGATCGATGCATTTTCTCTTTCACACGCTTTATCACAGACATGCAAATCTATCGAGGGGGACTCCTCGCTTAAGGGGGAAAATAGGGTTAGGACAGCGTTTTCTCAATGATTTTCATGAATTTTTTTATAGTGTATAAAATGAATATAATTTATTGAAACTTTGAGAATATCTTATACATATATTTAAGTATATACTATAAAATTTTTGCAGAATTTTCTTGAAAAACACCGAAAATATTAGCGATCCCATATTGCAGGTCACAATCAGACTCAGCATTTTGCGTACATTCCTGAAGCCGCAATTTTCATCTGAAATCAAATGAGGTTGGAATTTACTTTTATTATATGTCTCTCTTCTATATGAACCTAAATGCTATCGAAAAAATAGAAAAATGAATTTTTTACAGGGATCAAAACAAAAGAGCATGATTTTTTGCCATTTTTTGCAACTTTATTTGCAAAAAAAAAATTATTTTAAATAATGATAATATTCCGATTTTAGGTTCATATAGAGCGCAATATTATGAAGAAAATAACTGCCAATTTTCAAAACGATTGGTTGAAAACTTTTCAAACTAGCGCGTACGCAAGTTCAAAAAAAGTCGTTTTCAGAAAAACGCGTTTGAAAAGATAGTAAGGTCGGGGCCTGGAGGAGAGCTACTCACTTTAATGGCTTATAACAATAGAACGAGTCGGAATTTTCATTAAAAATTTTGGGAACATATTTTTCAATAGTTTTACTAACAATTTATGAAAAAAAAAAAAAATCGATGTTTTGAACAGTCTAACCCTATTTCCCCCTTTAACGCGGATTCCCCAGGACCGTGGCGGGGACGTTTACATACGGAAAAATTAATTGACGGAAGAAAATTCAACACGATCGAAATCGCCGAGCTTTTCTACGCATGTATCCGCATATTCCGTGCGTTCTATCCCGCGGCTATTGATTTAAAAAACACCCGATGTCGTCATCATCGTGTCTCGTATCATCTAAACATTATACCAGGCCCGGATTTACGGGTTTGTTGTGTCAGACGAGAAGTCTCGTTTATCATATCTATATTCTACCAGGTTTTTCGAGCTGGGAAATGTCCACTGGACCTTTGTGTCATTTTTTACTTATCAATTACAGTCAGCTCTTTGTTTGGTCGTTCCGATCGTCACGAAGATTAAATTTATCTCTCTACATCAGGTTTTCTCCTGTGGACGACGAACCCTCGTCGAAGTCGCTCCCTGTCTCTCTATATCTCTCTCTCTCTTTCTCTCGTTCAGGCATCGAATATCCCAAGCGGAGATTTGAATCAACGAGAAATCGATTGCAGATTACGGGGAGTGCGCGCGCGAGCAAAGCTCAATGAGTACGGCTGGTATTATATATGTGTATAAGATCCCGATTGGTTGCTAGTTTGTGTGTGGCCAGCAAACAGAGAGCAGGGGCTTTGAAACGAGAGACGAGTCAACTTTAGTTGAGTAAGCTGTTGGTTCGTTTCTCGCGTATCTCCTTCAGTCTCCTTCTCTCTCTCTCTTTCTGGCTCTCGCTCTCTCTTTCTCGTTCTGTTATTACGAAGGCGAGAAATGCACATTGTTAAACCGTTGATTAACTTCACGGGTTAGAAGGGCGCGCGAAGGATGCTGAGCGAGACCAACGAATGAGCTGGAAAACACATAGCGTCGCGCATCCGATTATTGGCTGTAACTAGTCTCGGACAGCTGCTCCCCTATTTCACCACTACTTATAACGTTTCTTCTTATTCCTCCTATTAAATCGTTCTCGTGTAGATTAAAGTCTTTCTACAACGAGAGTCGACCCCTCTCTCGACGTTGTTTGTTTTGTTTGGTTTGTTTGGGTTTGTTTGCTTTGTTTAGGTTTGTTTGCTTTGTTTAGGTTTGTTTGCTTTGTTTGGCTTTGTTTGCTTTGGTTGGTTCGGTTTGTTTGGTTTGGTTTGGGTGGTTTGATTTGGTTTGGTTTGGTTTGTTTGATTGAGTGCTCGCAAGAATCATTTTACAATTTAAAATGTGCCCGCATTTTCGTTAAATGCCAAAAAATAAATCACACTTATCAATTTTTTTTTTACATTTTTAGTTTTCACATGGAATCATGGTTTCTGGCGCTAAAAATCTCTAAAAAAAAAAGAATTTTTCATCGTTTTGATTATACAGAGAATAAGCTTATAATTCAGTCACAAGTTAATCGAGACGAAAAATTCCAGGCACTTCTATAAAACATCTTATTTGTGGTCAAAATGAAAAAAAAAAGTTTTCATATTTCCTCCGTAAATATTCATGAAAAATTTCCGAAAAAGTGTACCTTTTAGTAACAATGACGTGTACTAAATTAGATTTTTTTTTCTATTATATTTACAGAATCATCGGAGATGCGAAGACGGGATTGTCGATCGGGGCTGCGGACACGAGACAAGACATAATTCGAGCACGATGCGGGTAAGCAGAGAGTTTTAAGACGAAAAGCTATATCATCGGTTCATTTCTTCAATTAATTAATGGCGGTGAAAGTATAACACTATATAGCGCACGCGTGACCACGGTAGACGACAAATTCGAAGGATAACCGGGGAGCATGTGCGTGACTAATAGTTCGGTCACTGTGGCACGCGGAAAACGATCCTTCATAATTACGAAATCGGGACATTCGTTTTTCCATTAACTCCGCCTATATATACCGCTGCCGCTACTGTTGCACCGTGACGAGAGCTCGAATTACCAGACGCGTGCTGCTGTTGCACCAGCGAAATAAGAAGTGAATATATGTATATATATACAAGCGCACCGCTGGGTCGCTGCCACAGCTGGGTCCGTCTGTACGTTGCAAGCGCTTCTCTCGAGAGTACTCTTGCACCAGCAGCTGACAAATTCTATGCCAAAATTCCGACTTTGGCGGCCATCTGTCACCTGAAGTTGGGCTACACGCTCGCACACACGAACGTATACTTTGGTGAAGTGTGTCTGCCCCGGAGCAAGAGTGCACACAAACTATACCCCGTGCACCCTTTGGCCTCGATTTCTTGCTCCAATTTTGCCACCCAGACTTTAAAAATACCGAGGGACAAAAGCAAAAGTCAGAAACAGAGCTAATTAAGAAAAAAGAAAACACGATGAGGGATGATTTCTCAACGAGGTACGGGGGGGGGGGGGGGGGGGCGTTAACAAGGATCTTATCTGGCGCAACACTCTTCTAACTCGATATCTTTCATTTTCTGTAAAATGATTTTATGAAATTATCTGCCGTTAAGAAATTGCGCTATCCGCTCTACCTGTGAATTTACGAATTGATCTTGGGTACCGCTCCTTTTCCGCTTTCGAAAATTACCGTGTTGCCAATTTGAGACACACTCATTGATCGAAACGAATTCTTTTTGTTTACATTTACCCATAGACATTCCTATAATTCACCTCTTCCGATCGGATCATTTTCAAATAGTCCCGATTCTCTTCCACGCGACTCTCGACATACAGAGCAATTTGGGCAAACGGAGATGGAGGTCAAGCGAATTAGGCATAAAAGGCAAAGGCACCTCGAAGGTTTATGACGTATATCCTATACACTATATATTCATGCTTCGAGTGGCAAGTTTGAATGCTAGCAATTTAGGAATACACCGGTATGTATACGCGGATCGCTCTCCGTTCTATTCCGTCCTAAAGTTTCCAAAAGTTCCTGCTCCTTGCTGACGCGGACCGGAGCGACAAACGCGAGAGGGAGAGAATACAGAGGATAGCGAATCGGGACACATTGATAGTACGTGAACGTACAGTGGTCTCTGTAAACGGGGTTGCAAACGATGTCCCCGGGCTTCGTGGACGGGGATAAAGGAGTTCCCCGGACCAGTGGGGGAGAGGGACGACGGAGCTTGCGTCAGAGAGAAAGAGAGGGATAGTCCAACCTCCGACTCGCGTACATGGAGTTACACACATATAGGAGATCTTCAGAGTTCACCAGGGCTGGGCGAGCGTTGCGCTCGAGAGAGAACCTCTCTCGGTGTATCGCGTACATAATTTCGTCGAGTTTCGCTCAAACCTCGTGAGCCAGGAAGAGAGAGAGAGAGAGAGAGAGAGAGAGAGAGAGAGAGAGAGAGAGAGAGAGAGAGAGAGAGGGCGTGCGGGGATGAAACTCTTGATGTATGGTGTATGTACGGCTCCATATCCCGTGTGTGTTAGCGACGGTGCAGGGAAGCTTGAACGGTGTATTCCTCCTTCTACGACGAAATACGTTTAGCGCTTCTGTTTGCTGGCGGTCTCGCCCCGTCCAATTGCAAACCCCCCGGGCCTCTCCAGTCGCGCGATCCGTGTGTGTCTCGTCCCGCATCGCTTGGACTCTCCATTTGTATACTATATATACATACGGCATAGTACATGTTTAACAACGAGAGAGAGAGAGAGAGACTCGCAACGATTCCGCAAACTCTCGATTCGGCCTGTTGGAAACTGTTGCTGCTGTCACTGAAACTGGGTGGTGCACACCGTTTCGCCACGGGGATGCATACTCTGTACCAACGCACCATAACTATCTATATACGCTCGTTTATGTACTTTGCCCCGATACACCTCCAGCATCATCACCCCGTCGATCCCCTCGTTTCGACTATAAACAAAGTTTGAATTTCGAGCCGTGTCGCGAAAGCCCTCAGCAGCTTCGGTTTTGTCCCACTCTTGGGCGAGGTCTTCGTTACGTGCAGTTTGTTGGCAAACGTAGAGTGTCTGTGTGTGTTCGTTCTCGATTTTGCGAACTGCATCAACCTTAATGAATCCCCGGGACTCTGACAAATAGAATCAACGTCGATGCGTATAGTTCTGTGGTATAACGAGTATGGGGATATATTTTTGCAGTTTGAGATGCACGAGTTTTGGGTTATGATCGACGAGAGCAGAGAAAGAAAAGTATGATCAAAGGAAGATCCGCCGTGGCGAATGCTGATGTTGCGAGTTTTCAATGGACCCGGTATTGCTAAATGGACGATAAAGTTTCACCAACGAAGTAATTATTCGTCACTCTATCGTAATAGCGTTACACTTCCGTCCAGATTTTGATAATATCGCGCTGGTAATACGTCAATGGGCTATTCGATACTGACAGAAATTTCAAGTTGAATCGGCCAAAACGATACAGCGCAAACCCGATGCTCCACCGGTTCGGGAAATTGAAATTTAACTACGACATATCCGTCCTCCACGAAGAAGACGGACGGAACACGTAATACGCAAACAAGATAGATAATTTATTTGTGTTTGGGCAATGCTCAATTTACCTTGCCGTGGTTTTCGGAAGTATAATATTAACCCCACGGATGTTTCCTTAAACCACATCCTATGGGCGAGGCGCGATTACTCCGCGGAGCGCAGGAGGAACTCGAATGTGAAACACATGACCGAGAAGACTAACTGCGCCGCGTCAATGAGTTATACGGACGGAGCTCGCCCCGCGAGGTTGATGACCCTATTTTTAGCGTCAACGGCACGTGAACCACGCGGTCGAGAGAGCCAAAGATTGGAGGATTCCACAGCCTCGTTCGCTTATGCCGGCTCGATTATCCTCTCGGCTATCTCTTTCTCTCTTTACGTATGTTTTTCCAAGTCATCGCGGAGACGCCTATCGCTAAGAGCTCGACGAGATCGTGGTATCAAGGCGATACTACCCGTCGCGAACAGGCCATCGTTATCGATGCTTCCAATGTATATACGTATCCGATACACGATATATCTTGCATACGACGTACCCATTTCACAGAAATCTAACGCGAGTTTCAACTATATACTTGTCACATGCCGCAAGCCAGACGGACGTAATGATACCCTGTGTTATAACATACGTCCATAAATTCGCGTGATTAGACGTATGTGCGTTACTCGTTCTCTTTCCTCACTGCTCGGTCACCCACGTACAAAGCCAGCATTTTTTTTCCTCCCGCTCAGGCCTCATTCGTCCAGCGAGAGTCATTGATCCCCCGCGCGCACGAGGCGGTTCTAGCGACTAGCGGAAAAAACAGACTGGATCATCGAAGTAACTCCCGGATCTTGATACAAAGTCATGATTCTCGGTTCGCTGATGGGTAATCTCTGAGAAATCCGTGCACGTACACAGTGGGCATACGTTGAGGTTGCCCTTAGTGTGCGCGTTATCGCGCGGATGACGAAGAGGCAAAGCCATTCTCGTATAAATATACGAGTCAACGAACCACGGCATCCCCAGCCTCTGATACCGGTTCGTTCCGTCACTCTTCTCTCTACCGGTGCAGCAGCTCTCGTCCGCGTCGTCATTGCTAACGAACTCTCGGAGCTCGCGCTCGCGCCCGTTTGAAAATTTTCTCTGTGTGGGTTACCGCCCGGCGCGTTTCGTCTTCTCGTCTCTCGGTCGCCCGGAGACCCGAGAGAATCGTGTCTTTGCGGAGATGGATACGATGATTCACGGACCGTGCGGTGAACATGTGCATTCGGCGATTACCCGATATACCCCGGAGTTACATGTGCTTCGGTTCCGTTCGGGTGACTCGCTTTCTCGGAATGCTTTTGTTTTTTTTTTCTTCCTGCAAATATTATTTATAACATAGACCCTTGCGGTACTATTGGATCAGTACGAAGTGGGAGAGACGAGGTGAAACGTTTTCTACAATCGGACAGTTTGATGTTGCACGTATTGGAGTTTAATTGAGGAGAGCTATTCCCCTTCACGGAGAATTGACGGTATCTCGATGAGCGACTTAACGGTGAGAGATCCGATACTAAATTCAAATTTAGAAGTTATATTACGTGCGGTGGGTTCGACTTTCAATCACGTGACCATAGAAAAAGGGTTTCTTACTTTGGCTCATCAATAAATCCGATTAACCATATAAGAGCTCTTGCTCTCTCTCTCTCTTTCTTTCTCGTCGTGGAATGTTTTACGATATTTCGCGATTACTAAAGACAGAGGGCAAGCAAAACTGCTAGCTAATTAGTCCGCGGAATACATAGCATATATATGGAATAGCGGGAGGAGAGAGGTTTTCGAGTGTTTACCTCGAGCTTTGCATGTACGAGGTCTGTTAAAAAAGTATCGCGAATTTTGAATTTCCGCGGACTACGTATATTTGATTTTAGATTTTTTTGTGGCGTTAGGTTGGTACTCGTGTCTCTAACTTGTGCTTGAAAAAATCGGCCATCTTGAGTGTTTAGTTAATTGTTGACGGCTGTTTTGGTTAGACGTGTTTTGGCTTGCCTTCGATTTTTGCTTATTCCAAAAAATGGATCAAAGAATCTGTATCAAATTTTGTGTGAAAAACAAAATTAAGTGCGCGGACGCATTCCGAATGTTGACTGTGGCATATGGTGAAGCTACCTTGGACCAGAGCAACGTTTATCGGTGGTACAAAATGTTCTCAGAGGGCCGAGAAGATGCGAGCAACGAAATGCGTTCCGGACGCCCGAGCACATCAACAACGGACGTAAACATTGATGAAGCGAAGAAAATAATATTGGCCAATCGTCGAATCACCGTTAGAGAAGTTGCCGAGGAACTAAACATATCGATAGGCTCGTGCTATTCGATTTTTACCAATGATTTGGGCATGAGAGGGGTCGCCGCCAAATTCCTGCCAAAATTGCTCAATTTCGAAGAAAAACAGTGTCGCGTTGACGTTGCTAAGCAGCTGTTGGACTCGGTCCGCGACGACCCAAATTTGCTCCAGAGGGTCATAACTGGTGACGGATCATGGGTTTATGGTTATGACGTGGAAACCAAAGCTCAATCATCGCGATGGAAGCTGCTTTTTTGGAATAGGCAAAAATCGAAGACAAGCCAAAACACGTCTAACCAAAACAGCTGTCAACAATTAACTAAACATTCAAAATGGCCGATTTTTTTAGCATAAGTGAGGGACACGAGTACCAACCTGACGCCACAATAAAACCGAAAATCGAATATACGTAGCCCGCGGAAATTCAAAATTCGCGATACTTTTTTAACAGACCTCGTACAGCAGTTGGACCTCTCTCTCTTTCTCCGTTCGGAGGTTAGCACCGGAGAGCGCGTATGTCGATCGGCTCGGGGTTCACGAATCCGTGGGATCTGGCCTCGTTGAGCCCACATGGATTATCGCTCACCGTGTAAATTCACGTGATTCCGTGTACCAGCGCCAACTACTATAGCCACGCTCAAACGAAGAGCGGGAGCTCTTGCCCGCACCGGACATTAACGAGAATGTCGTAAAGTCCGTCGGAGCTTCGTACAAACACACTTCTCCTATATACAGTCATGGTACGATACTTGCTATATTCTATGCACGATATATTTCTCAAGGTTTTACTGGAAACTCGGACGTTCAGCTCGGTTCCGCCTTCCGTCACTCCCTCCTTCCTGAATTCGTAAAAAGAATTAATCCTAACAGCCGAGAAAGTCTAGCGCGACATATATTTTTATTTCTTTCTTCCGTCTCTCTTGCCCGTCGCGTTCTGGCCATTTTATATGCATACATATATATATATATATATATATATATATATATATATATATATATATATATATATATATATATATATATATATATATAACGTGTGAGAGGCTTAGGGAAAGTTTTGCGAGAAGACCAGCCGCGGAAGTCTACCTTTCCGGGGACTTATTTATACATTTATAAGTAAAGCAAAGTTACCATACACCCTCCACCCTTTTCCTATTCTTCGTAGTCACTCTTTGCCCGTCCGCGTGTTTTGATAACAAGCGCGGAGGCGACAGAGATGATGCTCTCTCCGGGTTTTGTCGGATGTACATCGTACGCCGCTCGCTGGACGCGACTCTCTCTTACACTCGCAGAAATTCGTTCCCTCTCCGTTATGATTCCTCGACAACGTATACGAGAAACAAGAAACTCACTTCCCTCTCGGTCCTTTTAGTTTTCTCCGTGGTCGTCGGCGCTCTCTCCCGAGCAATGACAATGCCGAGTTGGGCGAGTACCAGATTTCTCAAGGCGCACGGAAAGAACACCCCGGTGGTGTACGTATCTGGGACCGCGTATAAGACTCCGTGACCGGAGTATACACTTTATCTCCATGTAAATAAGAGAAGGAGAGAAGATAAAAATGTCCATGGAACGAGACGAGCGTAACCGCGGAAAAAGTATGCGAATAAAATCGTCCTGGGTGATAAGAAAACCACAAAAAGGGATTGTAAGAAAAAGTATCATAAAAAAGGAGGGTGAAACGGAACGGGGAGTATTCTGCAGCAAAAAAATTTAATGATTCTCCCAGCTGTTGAAGCTCGATCGGTTTAAAATTTTCTTACCCAATATGACATTCTCCTCCACTACATGTATACATATCCACTAACCTTACTGATGTGAAAATTTCTGCGCGCACCTTATCTTTTGGTTTTTTTTAATTAAAAAGAAAAAACGGCGAACGGTCCCCTCCAAATTTGATCGTTATAATTGCCAAAGTACAATATCTTCTTCGTCCACCTGTATCTCCGCTCGTTGCACCAACTCGCTCGTGCACTCTCAAGTGGCAGTATATCGAAACTCCGGCGTATAACACACAAACCCGGGGTTCAGCGAGGGTAACGACGCGGGTTGAACGACGGAGTCCCAGTTGCATTGTTATATCGCAATGTGTACATATGTATATATATTTATATGTATGTATATGGTTCCGCTGCTCCAATGGACAAAAAGTCATGGCTTTACGCGTCGAGTCGTTTGTGTTACGTCCCTTTGTTTGTCAGCATTCGATACAGATATCAGGTACATGCACGGAGCGAGAAAAACGAGTGTCAGAAAGCTTCTGGTATTCAGGACGGTGGAACGACAGAGATAGAAAAAAGCCGGGGAGGTGAGTGCTTGAAACCGGGAGTTTTACGACCGTCAATTTTATCGACGTTTTAACCAAGTTTTCGCTCGTCGTATTTGTTATATATAATTTTTTTTCCCCCTCATACTCTTAACACGCTTTACCTATATATATACACCGGTATATTCACCGTATGCGTTTTTTCGAATCTTCTTTCGATGCTTTACGAACTCGCCAGGAACCGCACGACTTTCGATTCTCGAAATTTGAAACTGAAATTTTAAGAATTTTTTTTTTTTTCCAACTACTCTGAAACTGTACTAGCTCCTATCATGAACGGCACTTTTCAGCTACTCCGGAAGACCAAATTTTAATTATTCAAATTTGTGCTCGTTTGTCCCAGCATGCTTGGGGGGAAGACAGTATTTTTTTAATTCTTTTTTTAAACAAATCTGTTTCGTAGCATTTGACAATTTCATTAAAAAAAAAACTATTTCAATGATTTAGCTAACATAACTTAAGAGAAAATGTGAGCTTAATTCACCGAAACTTTTCGTTTGCGTTCATTCCGAGAAAAGAACGCCCAGAGGACGAGGACCGCGGGTTAAAAGTCGATGATTCCCGACGAATTTGGATATCGCGGTATGCAGCAACAATTCGTATATATCCACGATGAGAAACAGAGCACGAGAGTTACCTATTTTGCGCGACTACCCCATCATCCCCAAACACGCACGCCTGCCCGGATGCGATTCTCTCTCTCTCTCTCTCTCTCTCTCTCTCTCTCTCTCTCTCTCTCTCTCTCTTTCTATCGTTTAACCTCCTCCTTCTTGCCGGTGCTATACACTTCCAAGAAACGGAATTATTGATTTCCCAGTTGGCTGGTGGTACCAGCACACAGCAGCAGCGGAATAAGCGAGAGGGTTGAAAAGCGAGGAACGCGAGAGAGGTGAAGCCAACTTCGGGGCGGTTCAATTTTCTCTCTATAGCTGTTACTGTGCCGCTGCTACGGGGGCTTTTCCCTCCCTCTTCGCTTCGCAAGAACTTGAGGAATACACGTCAGATTCTCTCTACAACCGAACGTATATAGCTAAAAGATCTTCGGAGTTTGGTCTCGCGATACAGCGCGCGAAAGGTCGTATTCCACGTCGTCGTCCCGGATATAGCGGGGGGGGGGGGGCTCACGTCGGATTATAGAAATTGGATCCGCCACGATTATCGCTCTCTCGATCTCTCCTCCGCTACCTCATCATTTCGGGAACTGTCATCGCGTCACTCCAGGTTGTGCCGATCCTTCTCACGCGGAAATTCCGGATTTTCCACGATCGATTAACCATCAGTGAGATATCTCGATGTAGGTACACTTATAGATGGGGAATAAGTATGATAATAATACTGAGAGAGCATTGAAGAGTCCCGGGGATCGCTGGCGAGAGACTTCCGGTCGTTCTGACGTTCGTGAAATTCCAGACGAACGTCAGATCGACGCACGTTGTGTATATATACATTAGGGCGATTTTTTTTTCTCAGTCCCCACCTGAAATTTTGTTGAATATGTCGAAAAACAAATTCTCTGAAAGTTACAGCTCTTAATATTAATTCTAAGTACTTTCCCTTAGCGTGAAAAGATTTTCCATAAAAAATACACGCAAATCGAATTTTTTTTTTTTTTTTCAAATTTCTTTAACTCAGCCGCATTTTATGCTATCATATTGTTCTTGGTTTCGATTTACTCGGAATAAAACAATCTAGAAAAGTGCCTATTGCGGCGAAAGTGTAAATTGTACTGGTGAGTTGGTACGGGTCACTGAAGTTGATTTTTACCCAAAATTCTCGTTTTTTTTCTGTTATCTCCGAAACAATTAACTTTACGAAAAACATGTAAATGAAAAATTTGTTGGAAATTTAATTTCCTACAAAAAAGGTCCTATCGACCCAATTGCTTAGATTAACATTTCTTGAGATATTGAACTTTAACTAATGAGTAGTATACAATTTTTATGGTTTATACCGTCAAAATTTTATACTACTCATATATAGTTCTCGTATATAGTTAAAAAATTCATACCAAGGAAGATATAGTCAACGTACTTTTGAAATGGATTCACAGCGGCGTTAGAATTCGTTCGAGTACCGAATTTCGAGATATATCCCGTACATAGCTTTTCTTTTTTTTTCTTCATTCTCAAACCCTTTTCGCTCCGATACAGCCACTTCCTTTTCTCATTTCTCGAGTGAATCTATATATCGGCGCATAACGAACAAAAGGTCGTAACTCGCCCCATTATCGCGTAAAAGTATGTGATCTATGCCCTTCCGTTTGTCAATCGGTGATATATTAATTATAATGGTAATAATTCAGTCAATTACAAAATTAATTTTCTGTTTCACTAAACGTTCGGTATTACGGCTGCCTCAACGCCTGACTACGGGCTCTCATCGTAATTACTTTCGTCGTAACACGAAGTTAATCATTCGCGCTCGCTTATCCATCCGTCGGATCGTATTCCCTGCGTATCACTGTCGTCATATTCACCGACAATATCTATACGGCGATAAACACTATACGGATGACGCGTGTGAAATTTTCAACTCTCTTTCTCTATCTCTTTTTTTCGACATCAGTTAAAAAAATGACAGAAGTTAAACCAAATGTTCGAAATTCACGTATAAAGCCTTTTTTCATTCGACTGCCGGGGAATTCTCTATCGCTCGGAAAATCGTTCATTTCGCGGTCGCTCTATATCCCACTTTTTTTTTTTCACGTGTACACATCCGCGTTGTATACATTGCCCGTGAGCTCTCTCGTTTCGCGACAATTTTTAGATTTTCCCCTGAAATTGGATTGGTCGAAACTAACGAACGGCCGTCCGCATAATTGATTGGGACACGGGTAGTTTTGGGGCTGGGAGGGTGACGTTTCCGGTGCATCAGCGCCAGTGTAGAGGAGCTTTTGCGAGAGAGCGCAGTTTGCATGCACACCGGGATTGTTCGTGCAACGGGTCGACCGTGTACTCACTCTTGTTCAGCTGTACCCGTTGGACGAACATGAGAGGAAAAAAAATGGCAATGTAGGCGAAGAGAGCGAGAGAGCGTGTGCGCGCGTGGCTGAATCCGGTCGATGAAACTGCCAAATTACATTGCGGTTATACAAATATACGTGAAAGCAAGAAATTTGGGTCAAAGCAGAGGCGGAAACGCCGCACTGGACCTATATATATATACGCGTTTGGCAATTATTTCAAATCCCTCTCTCTCTCTCTCTCTCTCTCTCTCTCTCTCTCTCTCTTTCTCACACACTCTCTCGTACGGTACAGGACTGCTCTACCAGCGGTTGAGGTTCAATGAACTTTTGTTTATTTATATTGCGACAAAATAGAGCCGCATAATGGGAATTTTTGCGGAGAATGCAAAGCGTTGAAACAGACAGAACTACGTGGCGAAAAGCTCGTCGACCGCATATAATCGTTACGATTGTGCCAGCACACGTCCAGGTTTCACGCTCGACGAATATCACGATGTATATTGATTTGTTCTTGCCGGTCGATGTACTAACAATAAGGAAAAAATGATCGCGGATACGGTAAAAAAAAACGAAAAAAATATTTTGGTAATTTTTATCCTCGCGCATTTGTCAATACGGGAAGCTTTCTCTCTTACACCCTTAGACCCGCGATAAATATTTCCTCGATCGGGTCTTTCTCTATCTCGTTTTTTATTATTCCCATCGTCGAGCAAGTCAAAATCTCGAAGAAATCCCCCCCCCCCCCCCCCCGCTTTTGGTCAGATTTATGGGATCTATGTCCAACTCTCTATCTCTCTCGCGTGATTCTCGGAGGGGTTTGTTCGCAGGGATAACGAAACAGAGACGAGATGTTAACTGACTCTGTCTTTCACGCGTTTATACGAGAAAATCCCAAGGGCTAAGGGTTACGTACACCCTCGGGAAACCGAAAGAATAAAAAAAAAGAGAAAAAAAACATGTAATAAACGTCGGTCTTCCCGTGAACCGAGGGGAAGCTTTCGATGCACTATGTGCGTATGCCTATAATTTTCCGTTTCTAGGCGGATGGAATATATACGAACCCTTCGATCTCTCTTCTTCTTTCCCGTTTTTTTTTCATCCCGTCTGGACGTTTCGTGAACTGCACATGGCAAAATTGAAACGAGTGTCTTTGTCGGGTGATCGAAACTCCAACGCGACGAATCCGAGAGTTCCGGGTTAGTATTATCGATTCGACACCTACCCGAGAGAGAGGAGACAAAAATCCTACTTCTCTCTACGTTCCCGGGGGTAACGTTTTTATTTTTATTTTTTTTCCAAAGTCAATCGATAGATAGCACGAAGCAGTCTTCTTTTATTGTTATCGTCGTAATAATTTCGCGGATGGTATAATCTTGATGGAGCGGGAGAATCGAACTTTGGGGATAAGTCTCTTTCCGTAGGTCTTTTCGCTTCTCTGTCGCTGATTGCTCAAGGTTCTTTCAATAATTTTTCGTTCTCGTATATATTACCTCTTATAATCGAGAAGCGATACAAAGATCGATCATTTTCCAGCTTCTTTTTGGCTATTGAACAAACGATATATTTGATAATTGTTTTGTCATGATTACTTCAAAAGAGGACTTTTTTCCAGGAGTTTGATAATACTTTGTTCGAAGAACGTATTGCGATTATGCTCGACACACTGGAACGGCATAAATTTAAAGAAATATGCAACCATTGGGTGATCGGCAATATCCGAATTTCGCTTATAAAAGCGTCTGGTTAACGATAGGCGAGAGAGATCGGTAAAAAGGGGAAGAAGTCTGATAGAAAGGCACCGGCAGAGTGAGAAGCTTGCTGGACAAAAGAGACGAGGGTGTCCCTGAGATCCCAAAGGTCTCGTTTTGTTTCCCTGCACGGGGTAGAAACGATCTCTCAATGTCGAAGAAAACAAGAGAGAGAGACACTCTTCCTCGGACTCGGCACTGGGCCATCTCGGACTTGGTCCAATCTTCCGTCTTTTGCTCGTTTATTATTACGGCTCTTGTTCGGCGCGTTTATCTTCTCGAACAAGAAAAAAAAAACCCACACCAACGCAAAAGGCCCGCGCACCAATGCGAACAAAAAGTGTGGCAAAAGAACTATATACTCGTTACTCGGCGAGAGAGTATCGAAAATGGTTGTACAACTGTGGGATAAAATTTATCCTCGCGCAAACTCTCGTTACGTTATAGCCTTGCCACCCCTTCGTATGACTCGGAAAGATCCGATAACTCCTGTGATCTGGATAATCAGATGTGACTAATCGAAGAAAGCTCGTTACGAGGCTCGTTCACGCTTAGCTTTTCTCTCTCGTCTCGTGTCTTGCCCCGTCTGGCTTATCGCTAATGGGCCCATAAAAGCTTATGGTGCGCGATGCCTGTTCGATATGCTCGCAAGCGCCAGTCCTATATACCCATACACACACACACTCTTACTTATCGACGCTCGGTAGGGGTTGCTTAGCTTTTACTCCTTACCCAATACCCGGACCGGATGTTACCGTACACCCGTTACGACGACTGTATACAACCGGAGTTTCAAGAATTCGCATTTTCCCCCGATAATTCCGCACAAACTCCTCCCTATATCTATATACATTTGAGCTTCTACGAAAAGCAATCGCCGAGTTTGCAATTATAGAAACGAGGAAAATGAGTTCTCTCTCTGCGTCGCCCGTACATTTTCGTCGGCAAATCGTTCGAAGAAGATGCGGAGTGTGTGTGCGCGGCAGCTCTGTGCAATAAGGCCTACGTTAAAGTGACATTGTTTCCTATATTTCTCTTTCTATATATATACGTTATGGAGCTATGCGACGAGCTTATAACAGCCCCTCAACATTGGCTCCCTCTCAACAGCGCCCTTAAGCTCCGAATATATATCTAATGGTCGCAATAACGCATCGAGAAGATACTTGCCCGGCTTCTAGGAATTCTCTCGATCCTCTGGATGTACGTTGCGGTACATACGCGTCTTTGTGGTCGTGCGCATATGAACGAGTCCCGTTGTCGAGATGCACATCGCACGTGGAGAGTTCCCCTCAAACGGGAATATTCGCACGATGCCGCTTTAGCAAAGGACTATCATCGGCTTTGTATACGCGGTCTCTATCGTTACAGAATGCACCTTTGCCCACTGTGCCGGTAATCCGGTACCGTTATAGTTATACCGCAACGCGTGTACCTATGTTTATGCATACGCGGAAGCATCAGAGCTTTCATCCCCTTCCGTTTCTCAACCTACACTAGTTCCTCCGATCAACGTCGCGTATCGCGGTGCATCGGCGCGATAGCGAACAAAAAGGCTTAACCCTGAACGACTTAACGGGTAAAGTTACGCCCGTTTGTTCGCTCGTAGTCAATTTATTATGCCGTTCGGCACATCGGACACGTACATACCCGTGCACACCGGGAACGATGCGTTGGAGGGAAAGCTCCGAGGGCCACACGGGGTATTACGTGCTTCGGATTCCTTCCGCGTCTCAACGAGCCAGCAGCCCTGGAGAGTGTACTATCTCTCGACCGATGGGGTTACACCGGGGTAAGGGTCGGGCCCGATAGACCACCCGAACGATATTAACGCGACGCGACCTCGTCGTAACTGGAAATCAGCAACCGCGTTCGCTCTCGTGTTTCGCCCACGCATCTACGTGCATGTTTCGGCCTTCTCGTACACAATTATATCGAGAATTTCAACGCGAATCAATAACCAGTTCTATTCGTTATATGACCTTTCAAATTTATCGAGTGATCTTCATTAATATTACTAAACGCAGATCTTTCTCATTTTACAACTTAATCAACTTCTTCATTGATGGAAATTCTAAATTACCCGATGAAGACTAAGGGTGGTGGATTTAACACGGAATGGCCGACATACCGAACATATACAGTGGGTCAAAAAAGTATTCATACACCTTGTTTTTTTGCGACAACTTTATAGACATAAGTGATACGCAAAGAAAGCCAATTTTATTTAATAGCACATCAGGTGCAGAGATAAACTGCAAATGGAGAACTTTTTACCAGGAATAATAGAAGAATTATGCAAAAAAAACGAAAATTTTTGGGGCCAAGAAAGTATTCGTACACTTACGATTGAGCGGCTAAACCTCGATATTCACTCACGGACGGTCTGACCTCCGCGTACAATGTAAACGAGTCCTCGTTTACACAATGGTTTTGACCTATTCCATGCGGTAGTAGATCTTCAAACTCTGAACAGACACGATGGCAAAGAAAAGCGAAATATCAATATCCATGCGAGATAGTGATTTTTCTTCGGAAACGCGGTGAAAGTTGTCGAAAAATGAGTAAAGAACTAAATCTAAGTTTCGCAACAGTGCAATATATAATTAAAAAATACGAAAGAAGAAACAGCACAGAAAATAAGCCACGAACCGGTCGACCGAGAATACTAACGGTACGAAAGCGTCGGAGTATCGTTACAGAGGCTACAAAAAAACCGTTCACAAGTGCTCGCAGTTTAGCGAATGATGTCGCGCCAACATCGGGGAAGAGCGTGTGTCCCCGGACTTTTCGAAACGTTTTGCATTCTGCCCAAATATACGGCGGAATTGCCCGCAAAAAACCATTAATTAATAATATAAATCGAGAAAAACGTTTAGGTTTCGCAAAAACCTACGTAAAAAAATCTATAGGAAACGTGTCGTATTCTCGGATGAATCGAAGTTTAACATCTTCGGGTCCGATGGAAAAAAAGTCGTCTGGCGGAAACCAAATACCGAGCTCCGGCAGAAAAATTTAATACCGACCGTAAAGCACGGCGGAGGAAGCGTCGTGGTCTGGGGCTGTATGGGATATTATGCCGTTGGTAATCTGGCTTTTATAGATGGTACAACGAATGCCCAGAAGTATATCGACGTGTTGCGCAGCAATTTGAAAGCGAGTGTAGATAAAATGGGCCTGGATGGAAATTTCTACTTCCAACAAGATAACGACCCGAAACATACTGCCGTGAAAACGAGGGAATGGTTACTCTATAATGTCCGCAAACAATTGATTACACCACCACAATCTCCGGACATCAATCCTATTGAAAATTTATGGCACTTGGTGGATGTAGAAATTAGAAAAGGAAAAATAACAAACAAATCCGATCTCCAAAGAGTGCTTTTAGAAGAATGGACGAAAATAGCAAAAGAAAGAACGCAA
This sequence comes from Oxytorus armatus, assembly GCA_958009045.1. NCBI lineage: Eukaryota > Metazoa > Arthropoda > Insecta > Hymenoptera > Ichneumonidae > Oxytorus > Oxytorus armatus. The sequence goes on from OY253744.1 coordinate 459,099, forward strand.
AAGCTAGTAGAATCCATGCCTAAGAGACTCGAGGCGATAATTGAAGCAAAAGGGATGCGCACCAAATATTAGTTATAATTAACAACTATGATGATGTAGGTTTTCACTATAATCGTAAGTGTATCAATACTTTTTTTGCCCGAAAATTTTCGTTTCCTTCGCATAATTCTTCTATTATTCCTGGGAAAAAATTCTCCATTTGCAATTTATCTCTGCACCTGATGTACTATTAAATAAAATTGGCTTTCTTTGCGCATCGCTTATGTCTATAAAGTTATCGCAAAAAAACAAGGTGTATGAATACTTTTTTGACTCACTGTATGTGCGTGGACACGAATAAACGGAGTATACCCAGCTTGAACGACGAAGCTATATATAAGTATATATAGTATATGAACATAAAGAATATAATCGGAGGGAGAATGGTGAGTTGGATGAAACGAAATGAAGCGGGGAACGCGCTACCAAGCACGAAGCGCCGGGGTGTGCTAACCCGTAACCTTTATGGCGTCTGCCTTGGACGTACGTATCTCACCGCTGCACCCCCGTCCATGGACTCTCGTAATAAACGGTCAACGATACAAAACTCGAAGCCCCGATCCGCGATTGCGTTTGAATCATACGTCCGTATGTAGAGGGAGGGGCTCTGATCTCGAAATAAAATATATAGAGAGCATTTCGGACGTTTCGTCGTTTCGATATAATAAACCTGCTAACTTTTTGTTTCTTAATTTTTGTTTCCTGTCCCCGTACGTTTCAGAGCTTTTTGAGCCCAAAAAACAGGTTTGACGATATACATCAGCGCGGATAATGGCTCGCTGGCCAACGATCTATACGTACGTTCCGTTCAATTTCGCGGCACAATTTTGAACATAACGAGATACGTTAACCACACACTGCCGCCGCGGCCGCAGGCTATATTCTGCCATATTGGACATTCGAATATACGGTTTTGTTTAGTCTCTGTGGGGAAAACCGTAGCGAGTCGACAATCCGAAGTTCTCTTTTTCTCTCTAGCCGTACGTGTGTCTCTCTCGCAGAGTTGTACGGTTCTCAAAATTGTTTTCCTCGCACGGTAAACTCGTGTAACGAATAGCTGGTCGAAAAGAGCTCCGCACTCTATCCCACTCGTTTATACATACAAATATATATTTACAAAAAAAAAGGATAGTATACACGGAAATCCCGTCATTTTCAATTTCACATATACACGGTGGGGCGGGGGGAATCCCCGAGCCCTGATCAATTGATGCTACGTGAGCACTACACCCCCCGGGGATGTTCCAAACATATTACAAAGTTTCTATAGTCCGCGCGGATAACCGATCGATTTCATTGGCTTCGCATCTCCCCCTCCCATACGTAAACACATATACAGAACGATAAACCGTAATCGTACTATCGTTGGGGGGTTAATGGTGTTTCATTGACGGGCAATGGGATATTTAATATTGCACAGAGATGCCAACATTTTCATTTGATCGTCAACCACTCTCGATCGCGACCCGTATATAATTCAATATTCGTTTTAACGCGGCACTTGCATAATGAAATCACGAACACGACAGAGGGGATCGCCGACGAATGAGAATCGATATTTTCCAACGAAATTCCGATGAATCCAATACAACGAGAGTTTCGTGTTAATTCACACCGAGTAATTGTTTCGCCGTATAAAAGAGAAAAGGAAAAAAGTTTTTCTTTTCTTTCAAGTTTTCAACGCTGTCCTTTCTAATAACTGGGATCCAATATTTTTCCAATAAAGGTTATAACGCCTCTCCGTTGGAAAATCACAGTGTACAGGGGCACAATGAAGCGAGAGAGAGGGAGAGAGGGGTGGAGGAGGGGCATAAATAATTAAATAATTCAGTGAGTGGAGGGTTTTTCCACATAGGGAACGAATGTAGAAGAGAGGATACAGTGGAGGAGAGAATAAAAGCTATATGGATGCCTGTATATCCAGCATCGATCTATAAAGTGTGAGGACAATCGTTTTCGGAGTAGCAACCGAGCCACCGGCACTTTCTCCCTCGGCAGGAACGTAATTCAATTTTAAACGGGTGATAATTTCGTCAGAGTTGAAAGCGACGGAGAAGGAAAGCTTTTCTGTAAAACGAGATGGAAAAGGCTCTCGTCCATTGGGTTGTCGTATTTTTCCGAGCAAAATATCAACCCCCCCGCGCGCTCACCTGTCTCGTTTAGAACATATACGTACCGTAAACCGTAGTTCCAGAACGGAGAGGGATAATTACAGAGAGGCACTCGCTCACTCGCGCGGTTAGTCCGACGAAGGTTCACGCGTTAGTACCAAGAAAAACTGAGAATGAGCGAACGAAGAATGAAAAGGCCCGAGAGCACCAGAAAAGTAAAGTCTGGCAGAGAGCAACTGGAAAACAAAAACTATTACGTCCGCGCCAATTTCGTCCGAGACTCCGGTTGTGTCTTTTCTCAGTGATACGTGTCAGCTGGGTCATTCTTTACTTTTGGTCTTGAAACTGTCAGGCGTTGTATATAGCAATTCTTTTTTATAATTCGAAATGTCACTCGCGTCGACTACGGTACAATGAAAGAATAATTTGAATAAATAATTGGTTATCCGTGAGTATTTTGTCGATGCAATTGAAAACCGATTTGGTTAATTACTAGTTCGAGATGACTCCAGTTGGTAGAAAACAAAATGATTTGATCAAATTTTTCTTCGAATATATATACGTATCCTACGTATCTTACGTCTGAAAATGGTCATTTCAGCCGGTGCAACTAACACTTATTAACGATGTATAAAAATTACCAAGTACACTGATATTTATTTGTTGTCATTATTCCAAGCATTCCGCAATATGAAACGTAATATAACGGGCGAGAAATTAATCATCCGCATTCGCGAGTATTAGTATGAGTCATCCATTGGTATTATTATGCGCGTGTCAAATACGCTATTCAAATATGGGACGTAATACGAGTACGAGAGGTGTTTAACGTCGGGGGGACGATTACTAGTTGGGGCGAGGGATAAAACCGCAATATTTTTCATCCCCGCGCAAACCGCCTTTGTCCGTTTACTAGAGGGTGACCATAGCGTTTTCTTTCGTCCGTCGACTCTTATGAAAAAAGAAGGGAATTGTAGTCTGACACACTTTTCTCGCAATTTCGAGACGCGTACGTGTTATAACACACTGAACATATATATACATATTAGGGTGTGCCATTTCAGGGCAACTTTTTTTTTTCTCCGGGGACCAGATTGTATGCTTCCAGGAAGGTGAAAAAAGAAGCCTGTTCAAATTTGAGCTCTTAATATTAATATTAATATTTAGATGGGCCTCATCGCGAATTTCTATTTCTCATTTAAATAACATGGGAAACATTTTTTTCATATTTGAAATTTTATACTTCGGCAATGGCATATTGTTCGATGACGCACCATGACATATTTTATAGAGAATTGAACGCTCTACAAAAAATATGTCTTGCAGTTTTTCGATAAACGTAGCCATTCCGATGATATCCGAGTTCAAAGTTCAAAAAGAACAAAAATCCATCTTTTTTTAAATATTACCGCGAAACTATTGACTCTATTGAGAAATTTCAAATGACTTTTTTGTAGATTATTAAATGTGCCATGAAAATTGTCTCATTTATGATTAATTAATATTGATCGTTAATTGTTCAATGCTGTAAAAAGTTATTTTCTGCCAGGAAACTGGTTCTAGTGGGCTAGTATTTAACACAATAGTGACAAAGAGGTGGACAAAATACTCACGAGTAAAACATCTTTCTTTATTCCCAATAAGAGTGAAAAGAAATGGTTCATTCAATTTTTCGAAATAAATTTATTAATGAAAAATTATGAATATCCAATAATTTATTACAGTGTGAACGATTTTTACTTTTTGTTTCAATTATTTTAAGTCTTGTTTACCGAATATAACAAATTCGCCAATGCAATAATAATTATTCAAATATGTTTTTATGGCAATGTGGATATTTCCGACGATGCTCTTTCACTATTCGTAACAAATACTGAAACTGCTCTTAATTTTTGGTTAAGCATGCGTTATATTCTTCCAATAATGCCACTCCGCGTTCTGCAGCGTCATTGACAACTATTCATTTTTTGAAAACCTCCAAATTTTCTTTATAGCTCTCGTTATTCGGCCATAGTACTATATTTTCTTCGAGAAAATCATACGGCAAGTCAAATTTTTCAAATAGCTTTAATGAATTCTTCGAAACGAATCCACTAATATCTTCATTTAATATCATTTTTAGCTTATTTTTATCTACTATGTGCCGTTTTCTAACAACTACAGTATTCTCATGACTCTTCATCGCTTCAATCATTTTTTTTAAATGTCTACTTAAATGCTATCATCAAGCAAAGAAAGAGTTTCCAGTTCTTCATTTAAATACCATAAATAATCAGCCAGTTTACCAGTAGCAGCTCGTGAGATAGAAGGATTGCATTGATCATGAAGAATCAATCTTTGCATCAATAGAGTCAATGGTTTCGCTGTAATATTTAAAAAAAGATGAATTTTTGTTTATTTTTAACTTTGAACTCGGATATCATAGGAATGGCTATGTTTATCGAAAAACTGCAAGATATCTTTTTTGTAGAGCGTTCAATTCTCTATAAAATATGTCATGCGCGTCATCGAACAGTATGCCATTGTCGAAGTATAAAATTCCAAATATGAAAAAAATGTTTTCCCATGTTATTTAAATGAGAAATAGAAATTCGCGATGAGGCGCATGTAAATATTAATATTAAGAGGTCAAATTTGAACAGGCTTCGTTTTTCACCTTCCTGGAAGTATACAACCTGGTCCCCGGAGAAAAAAAAAAGTTGCCCTGAAATGGCACACCCTAATACATATATATATATATATATATATATATATATATATATATATATATTTTTTTTTACTAAGCTCAGCGTGACGGTCTCTTACATGCGTGATAATGCATCACGACCCCTCGTAACCCCACGGAGTGTGGTACAGTGACGTCTCGTCATCGTCGTATAAAGTGCACGTCTCCGAGAGCTCGAGCTGCTGCATATAGAATAACGCAACTCCAGAGAGAAAGAGAGAGAGAGAGAGAGAGAGAGAGAGAGAGATAGAGCGAGCTTGTATATGTATATATACGTGCATGTATATTATCTTACTATTTTTCCCCCCTCGCTGTCTCTCTATTCTCTAGGCGAGCAATCTCACAACGAGTCCAAACGACGAGTCAACTCTGCCTGATATATTTCCCACGTATGGCGCAGAGAAGTAACTCCTCCGAGAAATAACAGCGTACACGAACGTATATGATGCACATTGAGGTGGCAATGAAGATTTAAACTGGCCACATTTTCCAATCGATGACGCGCGAACCTTTTTCTCTCCCTTTCTTTCTCTCTATTATTACAGCAGGGTATACATGTATAACCCGACAATTTATGTCACTCTTGTATCACACATATCGCTCTTTTCTCCATCCGTTCCCTGGAAATCCCTCACCCATCGGACATCAGCCGATAGAGCACCGTATTTTTACTTTTACATCCTAAATTCCGCTCATTATAGAATCATCGTGTGAATCTTGATCGGAGTCTTCGAAATGCACAAATTATTGATCGAGTTATATGCCCGGTCGAACGAGTCTGGATATGTATTTTAACGGAGCGTCCTGTCCATCGGTACAGAGCTCGGCACCTCGCCGTCTCTTCGCCGGGTGGCTTATACCGAAGACTCTCTCTCAAAGGGGGCAACGCTACGAGAGTCTATAAGGTGTTTCTTTCTTTATCAACGTTCGTACCCTTATTCCTGTCGTAAAATACGGATTATAAACCGGAGTACGATCAAAAGTTATACTCGTACCGAAATTTTGCGGTTTCTCATTTTTTCATTCTTGCGAAGTGCTGACTATACTCCCTCCTGTTAAAACGTAAAAGAAAGTAATCCGTATCACTTTTACATGTTCAGTTGTACCGGCCTTTTGTTTCCTAGCAGTCAATATATACATGCTGCGTCTATATAACCTCTCGTTATTCTTTCTCCGCCTATTACTAATTGGTCAAATCTCCGTTATTCCTCGTATACTCTCTATTCACGAGTCCCTCGGAAGAGACTTTGTCTCGTCGTCGTGCCACCTCGACCACGGGGATGCGCCCGATCTATATAACTCTATGGTTCTCTCTCCGTCTCCGACCCGGGCCGGGGCGGCACTCTCCTCTTCTCTCTCGCCTCTTGCCCGCCCTGCTGACCATTAATGCAATTCCCGGTGTGCATCGATGCAATCTGTGTGCACTGTCCCGAACACTCGCGTCTCTCTCTCTCTCTCTAACTCCAGCTTCACTGTACGTTGTCAAATGATCGATTTGGATTGCTTCCTTCCGCTCTCGCGTTCATACTCGTGGATATATACCTCGAGTCGATTCCGTTGCTTCGGCCGAGCGTTCTGGCCAACCTCGACCACGTTCCATGGCCTGAGAACGACGTCGAGCGTCGCGTGTAGCGATTTATACTACCGCCCTGCCCACAACCTAGATAAACATACATTATATATACGAGGGGGGACCCAAAGAAAACGGGAATTTCGTCATAATTTCTTCATTTTTTAATATTTTTACACCAAATTTTGATCACCTTCATAGTATTCTCCTTTGACCACAACGCACCTCTGCAAACGATCCTTCCAATGTTCAAAACATTTTTTAAATTCACTTATCGGGATGTTCTTTAGGCCTTCCAGCGATTTTTGATTTACCTCCTCCACAGTGGCAAAACGCTCGATTGCTGCTTTGTTTCGGGGTCGTATCCGTAGCACCACGATTCATCGCCGGTAATCACCTTGGAAAAAAGGTCAGGGTCCTCTTCGAGCTGATTTTGAAGTTCAAAACATGCCCGAAGTCGACGCTCCCTTTGCTCGTCTGTGAGAAGGCGAGGGACAAATTTGGCTGCAACTCTCTGCTCATGTGCAAATCTTTGGATAAAATCCTCTGAATTGAACTCCATGATATCCCAGATATCTCACAGAGTTGATCAATGGTTCGGCGACGGTCTTCGCGAATGAGAGCATTGATTTTGTCGACGTTTCCGTCACTTCTTGACGTTGAGGGGCGTCCCGAACGGGGTTGGTCTTCAATTGACATTTCTTCATTTTAAAAACGTGAAAACCACTCGTAGACTCTGGTTTTACTTAGGGCAGCATCTTCATAAGCAGTCTTAAGCATTACGATAGTTTCCGCGGCCGATTTTCCCAACGGGAAACAAAATTTCACAGCCACGCGTTGCTCTCGACAATCGGCCATCACGTTTTCGCCGAAATGGAAAAAGTTGTTTCACTACAAAAATTCCCACGGGCGAACGGATGCACTCACGGCGACGGAACTTCGCACACTAACTCGGGAGACGTGTCCCCAACGGACACCTGGTCGAGCAATGGGTTCCCCCACCCTCCTTCGCCGCCGCAGCGCAATTCCCGTTTTTTTGGGGTCCCCCCTCGTATATAACTTATACGAGCGCATAGGGGTAACGTCGATCACCCAGTTTCACGCGAATATATTGAATCTATCTCTATAATGTTGATTCACAAGCGAAAATAACGGTTGAACGTCATTTTTATATGTTATATATTAAGAATGGATTGAGTTAA